>VDFB02334466.1:0-57240 GCA_007258455.2 Sequoia sempervirens | reverse complement strand
CCATACAACATTCTCCTAGGACGCCCATGGATCCATGCAATGAAAGCCGTAGCATCAACCTTCCACCAATGTGTAAAATTTACACATAATGGACAAGAGGTTACCATTCATTGAGATCCCGAACCATTTTCATACTGCAAAAACCTTGAAGCCAAATATTACAAAATCCCCCAAGTGCCAAAAAATGATGAGGGCCCATCCACATCATACATCGATCCCGCCACTCTCACGTCCACTTCTGCGACAGAGACACCTGCCATTCCCACCATATCCGATATCAAGCTCATCATCCAAGAGGACAGTTGTGGAAGTTATAGGCTCCCTAATAGTGCTTTTGTGATAGGAGAGTTACCACAATCTCCAAGATCACGAGGACGCCCACAAGAAAATCAAGCTCCCACATCTCAAACCTATCCTCAAAATTATCCTGAATTCACAAGGTGGGGAGACCTTGGCCATGAGGTAATTGAAGCAGATCCATCAAACATGTTGTATTGAGATGAAAGATCGACACCTGAATTGAAAGAAGCAAAGGCCTACACATGATGCTTGCGATGGGCTATGACCGAAACCAGAGATTGGGACAAAATGACAACAGCCTTATAATACCTATCATGCAGGAGACACGACCCATAACAAATCTTGGTCTTGGATGTGCCACTTCGAGAATAACCATACGTGGCCGAAGTCCTCCAGTTAGAGCCACTAATATTTCTCCTCAACCAGTCCTAGTACAAGTGCACTCCCCAATACCCATAGGGATAGACATGCATAACTTTATCACTGAGCCCTATATTAGTAGTGATGACGAAGATACCTTATCCAACCTACCTAGGTTATTTGAAGATACCACCTTGTATATGATTAGTACCATATCCTTTGAACTAGATAGTCAAAATCACGAGATTCGCTTAGTCTACCCCCAACTGATCGACTATGACCAACGAGGACCACCAGTTCTTGATACATTCAAAAATGATGAAGCGCTCTCAGAATTCATGGGGTTGAGGGATAACATTCCAGATGGAGATCACAAGGCAGGATTCATAATGGAGTTGGACACACACGCCTACTACAGGGAAATGATTGAATCTTTCAGTCGCAAAAGTGAGAAACTAAGAATCATATCCAAGTCTTTGAGTGAAAACCACACCGTGGCACTCTCTGACAACAAAATAGTAAAAATAAAGGACGTATCCAATGGTGAAAACCTCTCTGAGGCACCTGAGGATGAAGGATTCAATCTTCCCCTAAGAACTATTCATCAAGAGAAGTCAGCAGTCTTGGCCAAAAAATGCAACCCAGTCAACCTAGGAATAGAGGAGACCCCGCACATAACATTCTATGCAGAATCACTATTATCAGAAGAACAAGAACTCCTAGCAGCATTCCTAAGGGAAAGACAAATAAACTTCGCATGTAGTTATGCGGATATGCCAGGACTTGATCCAAATACTGTGGTCCACCACCTAGCAGTGTATCCAGATGCAAAACCTGTCAGACAAATGCTTCACAAAATGCATCCTCAAATTGCTTTGTTAGTCAAAATGGAGCTCAAAAAGCTATTAGATGTTGGATTCATCCGACCAATTGATTATCTAGAATGGGTATCGAACTTGGTACCTATTTCAAAACCTGACGGAGCTATCAAAATCTACACAGATTTCAGAGATTTGAACAAAGCATGTCCCAAGGATGATTTCCCGCTCCCCAACATCGACATGATAGTAGACATGACAGCAGGGCACGAGATGCTATCATTAATGGATGGATTTTCAAGATACAACCAAATTATGATAGCAAAAGAAGATCAACATAAGACAGCTTTTACTTGTCCATGGGGAACCTACTACTGGAACATGATGCCATTCGGCCTAAAGAATGCAGGAGCAACTTATCAAAGGGCCATGACACTGATATTTCATGATATGATTCACAAAATAGTCGAAGACTATGTTGATGACATCCTAGCTAAATCAAGAAAAAGACAAGATCATATAGCAACCCTAAGTGCTATTTTTGACAGATTGGAGGAATACAAGGTTAGACTAAATCCCAAGAAGTGCGTCTTCAGCGTACAATCAGGTAAACTGCTAGGATACATAGTCTCCATGAGGGGTATTGAGGTAGATCCAGCAAAAGTCAAAGCAATCCTTGAGATGGAAGCACCAAGGAACTTAAAGCAACTGAGAGGCCTCCAAGGTAGGCTCCAATCCATTAGAAGGTTCATAGCACAACTGGTAGACAAGCAAAATCCATATTCACACCTACTCCACAAGGGGGTATCATACAAATGGGATACAAAATGCGAAGAGGCATTCAACAAGATAAAGGAATATCTACTGACACCTCCAGTGTTAATGCAACCTATCCCAAGAAATCCATTGATCTTATATGTGTCAGCAATAGCAACAGCCCTAGGAGCTCTTCTTGCTCAGCATGATGAAAGCGGAACAGAAAGAGCCATATACTATATCAGCAGGACAATGGTCGGTCATGAGCTAAATTACTCATTCATCGAGAAAGCTTGCCTCACAGTAGTGTTTGCATCCCAAAAATTCAGACATTATATGTTGGCACACAAGATCAAGCTTATTGCCAAAATCGACCCCCTTAAATATCTCTTATCAAAGGCAATGTTAACTGGCAGAATGGAAAAATGGGTGATGATACTGTCAGTGTATGACATCGAGTATGTGGAGAGAAAAGCAATCAAGGGTCAAGTTATTGTAGACCAATTAGCAGAAGCACCTATGTATTCTGAGAATCCTCTTGTATCTGAATTTCTAGATGAATCCATCTTTAACCTCAACATTGCTGATCACTAGAAACTATACTTTGATGGGTCATACACACAGCACGGATCAGGAGATGGTATCTTCTTCATCACCCCCCAAGGAGATTGCATATCAAGGTCATACAAACTAGCATTCCCTTGCACAAACAACATAGCAGAATACGAGGCTTTGACTATAGGTCTCAGAATAGCAGTGCAATGGAATATCATAGCTCTCAAGGTATATGGAGACTCTCAGTTAATCATAAATCAAGTCAACAATGAATATCAGACTAAGGATGACAAACTAACTCCATACAAGAAATTGGTGGAGACTCTTAAGGAATCCTTCATTCACATAACATTTGAGCAGATTCCAAGAACCAACAACAGAGCCGCTGACGCCATGGCTACAATTGGGTCTCTAGTAGACATCCCTCACAACGTGCCGAAATATGAATTTCTGATCGAGCAACTTCTCGTTCCCACATTTGAGGTACCAAAATTAGAATATGTGTGTGAAATCGTTGGTCCTGGCGATCCTTGGTATCATGACATATAAACATATCTTCGAATAGGAGTCTTACCCGCTGACCTACCATCAATCCTAAAACGAACCTTCATCAAAAAAGCATCTAGATTTTTCATCCTAGGTGATACCTTATACCGTAGAAGCATAGAAGGTACCTTACTTCACTGTCTAAATGCTGAGGAGGCATTAACCGCTCTAACCAAGGTTCATAATGGTATCTGTGGCTCACACTCGAGTGGAATGACCATTGCCAAGAAACTACTGAGGCTGGGTATTACTGGCCCACGATGGATCGAGAAGCACATGATCATGCTAAAAGGTGTTTACAATGTCAGCAGCATGGGGACCTCATCCATGCTCCAGCTCAAGAGCTTCACCCGATTATCACACCATGGCCCTTTTCACAGTGGGGACTCGATCTCATTGGGAAAATCTCACCCACCTTGTCCAATGGCCACAAATTCATTATAACTGCAACTGAGTACTTCACAAAGTGGGTGGAAGCCATACCCATGACCTACATCACTGGAAAGTAGATCTCAAAATTCATCTTGAACTATCTCATCTGTCGTTACGGTGTCCCACAAGCCATTATCTCAGATAATGGGACACCATTCAAGAACCAGGAGGTTTGTGACTTGTGTGAGAAATTCAAAATCCAGCATCGCTTCTCCACCCTATATTATCCCCAAGGAAATGGCCAAGCAGAAGCCACGAACAAAACCATCCTCAAAATCCTCAAGAAAACAGTCAATGACGCAGGTCATGATTGGCACTTGCAGCTTAATCCCACCCTCTGGGCTTATCGAACCAGCATCCGCACACCCACTAGCGCCACCCCCTTCTCCTTGGTCTATGGATCAGAAGTCGTACTCCCCATTGAGATCGAGCTCCCATCCCTCAGAATATCACTGCAAAATCTCATCACTGATGAAGAATATCGAGTCTCAAGACTAAACGAGCTAGAGTTACTGGATGAGAGAAGGATCGAAGCTTTGAATCATTTGCAAGTCTATCAAAATAGACTCAAACGAAGCTACAACAAGAGGATCAGAAGTAGGACTTTCCAAGTCAGAGAACTAGTCTTAAAAGAAAATCAAAAGAATGTCCCGAATCCCAGCAGTAAAGGCAAGTTCGAACCCAATTGGTTAGGGCCTTTCATCATCACACAACAAGCTATAAATTAGGGGAATATCATCTATCAACACCCGAAGGGGAACCTCTGCAGGAGCCCATGAATAGCTCCCATCTCAAAAAGTTTTATGCCTAATTCTTCCAGGTATAGAACCAAAAAATCCAAAAAATCAGAAAAAATCCTGAAAAAATGGTTACTTCGGCGAAAACCTAGCAAACAGGCATCTTGGTAACAATAAAAAAATCAAAAAAGCAAAAAATCCAAAAAAATCAGAAAAAGGATCAAAAATAGTAAAGAGAAAAATCATCCTCTAGTGAAAACCACTTCGGTGGCACTTTGGGCAAGTACCTCGGTGAAAACTTGGCAAACAGGTGCCCTGCGTAAATAAGCACTATCCATCCACCAAGATCTTTATGGCTTGATCTGCATTATCCATCCATTTCACTTCCATCATCCATATCTCCATTTATCACTCATCCATTCGCATCCGCACTATAGCTTGGTTCTGTGTTCGTATCATGATCCCTCCTAGTACTACTCGACCCATTCTCAAGGTCAGTTTGTCTTGCCTTTATCAGAGTAGTCTATTGCATCATGCTAGGGGCATGTTCCCATCAGATTGGATTTGTGTATGGTCTTAAAGTCCTCAAAATCAAAAAATCCAAAAAAACATCAGAAAATCAAAAAATCCAAAAAACATCAGAAAATCAAAAAATCCAAAAAACATCAGAAAATCAAAAAATCCAAAAACATTCAAAACGTATCAAAATCCAAAAACAAGTCAAAAGGTCACTCAAAAAGCTAAAAACAAGGTCGTCTTGTCAAACTACGTTGTCTCTGAGCTTGAACGTAGGGCAAGGTTGATCTTTGATCATCCCCCAGACATTTAGGTCAGGGCCCCATAGGAGTCCATCATAATAAACTAACATCTCATCATGTATATCGTCATTTGTAAATCAATCAACTCGTCGGTCAAACTACATGGTCTCTGCATGTATAACATAGGCAAGGCTAATCTATTGATCAGCCCCGAGGCCCCTAGGATAGGTCTTTAGGTTAGTCTCTTGGTCAAAATCTCATAAAATCCCAAAAACATTGGAAAACTGAAAATCAAAACATTTGTAAAACTTCAAAAAATACCAAAAACAGCCTCAAAACATTGCAAAACATCAAAAACATCCAAATATTTGAAAAAAATCCATCCGCCTCATCCTGCTTGCACCCGCAATAACATCATCCATAATAAACTGATCATCATCCTCAACCTTTGGTGAAACAGCTAGAAACAAGTCTAGCAGGTTAAATGTAAAAACTCAAAAGCGTCAAGTCTCAAGTCCTTTAGTCAAGACGCAAACAAGTTGGTCGTCATTGTGTCGATAGTCCATCATCCAAACAGTCTCATATCAATCATCTGATAACATCATGTCGTAGGATGAATCCTTCCTACAAGGGGCATTATTTATCAGAAATAACATTTTGGATAAATGAAATGACATGCCACCATCCACTAACATGTCCTAGGATGTATCCTTCCTACAATGGGCATTATCGTTTGGCAATAAGTTTCGGTTCTTATCCTTAAAAACACATTCCCTTTTGGTTAGCGGTATTGAAGAACATCAACTTGTTTGTGTACTTGGTCTTTTTCTTTTGACTTATCTTATTGCGCTCAGTCCAAGGACCTCTCGATGATATCCAAACGAAGGATTTAGAGAGATAGGAATGGGGCAACGATCATTATCTTTTGTCTGCTGTGCTTGTTGGACGTTCTTGTAAAATAACTTGGCGAATACTTGCTTTGTTAGATATGTATGGAGGATGTTTTAGATAGCTTGTTGACTATTGCATTGATTGGTTATACCTTTCCGTGTTTTGGTTCGAGATGTTTGAGACTTCTAAAGTGCATCCTAGCGAGGTTTCTGTATGTTAGGTGTGAACAAGAATACTCCTCTCTATTTGTCGAGTCAAAGTCCATCACACTAAGTACAACACCATCCTGGTCCTTTATACCTTGATGCATCGTGCTTAGGCGTGTTATCAAAAATAAAGTAAGTGACCCTTTGAAAATCCTAATCCTTGATAAGCAAATCATCCATCTATCATCATCATTTCTCATCATCATTTCTCATTGTCATTTCTCATCATCATCTCTCATAATGTTGGCTTGTTGATCCTCTTGTCATCATCTCATTTCTATACTAACATCATCATCACCAATGCATCCATCATGCATCCATCCTGCATCCACAAAACTGTTAGAATACCACATATCATCCATATCATACATCATAGGAAACATCGATCAATTTCACATGCATTGCATGCATCATCATCATAATATAGATCTGTTAGTCTAAGCATCTCATAAATCATCCATTGCATAATCATAGCATAGCACATCATCATCTCATCCATCTCATATCATATCATCATTTAAGTTGTTTAGGATAATATAGATTTGTTATTCTAAGCATCTTAAAATCATCTCATTTGCATCGTCATCCATAACCATCCATTTTGAACCTCTTTATCCGAGATCGACCCTCAAATTGAATCTTTTCGCTCCATCTCTCGAGGGGAAATGTACCAATGTACTTCTTTCCACTGGGGCATCCGAAAAATCAAAAAAAATTTAAATTTCGATCGCGGCAAGTTTATTCTTTGAACCAATGCAACAAGTACATTGCTTCAAAGAGGGGCAAAATGTAGACATGCAAAATTAGCATTATGCATTTGATCAAAATCACACTCATCCATTCATCAGGGTAAATTCATCAACTTAAATCAAATAAATCAAACTTGATCCTATCATCATCTCTTTGATTAAATAAATCAATCATTTATTTAATTAAATCTCAGAGCATTATTCATCTCCCTTTGATTTGATTTAAATCCCTAAATCAAGTCAAAGTGGTCAAATCTGCTTAATCATCATCCTAGCTAATTAATCCTGATTAAATCTAATGCTAATCCCATTCCACTTGCATTCTCTAGATATCTCCACTTGCACAATAAATCAATTTTATTGATTTATTAAAAAACCTCATTTTCCCTCAACATGACAAGTCAAACATGGCATTTATTGATGTTTTTCTTGTCCCCCTCTCAAAATTTATTGCAAATTTGAATTCAAATTCTCCCTCTCATGGGCACTCTTCCCAAATCTTGCACAACCATTGACCACTCACCATTTGACAAGTGTCATCTTCTCATTGAAGGATCTTTAGTCCCACATTCACCATCTTGGCCAATCTATCATCAAGAAAATCTATAAAATAGGGCCTTCATTCTCATTCATGGATCTAGAATCTTATGCAAGGTTACTCTCTTCATTTGAGATTTGATCTTGTCCATTTCACTCCATCATCTCCATTTGCATTTCATCATCTTGAGTTTTGATCAAGGATTGGGAAAGGGTCACTAGCACATGTGACACCAATCCACTATGGAATAGGTAACTTGTGATTTGCTTTCATAATGCTTGTAGCTTTCTTTCATTCTTTGTTGCATGTTTTAAGCATTTTGCAAGATATTTCATAGGAGTTTACTTTGGTAGATTTGTAAAATGCTAACCCTTGTATGAAGTTTAGTGCTTTTGCAAATTTTAAAAAAAAGTATGCCCACACATCCACAAGATTTTCAATTGAGAAAATGACATTTAATAATGCCTGATTACAATTCTGGTTAAGCACATAAACATCTGCTCACTCTTCTTCACACTTTACTTATGCCTTCAAAAGATTAGAACATTATTCGTAAACAACACTCACAAATCCTTTGCACACATACCTCCAAATGGTATAAACAATCACTCATATATATCCTCAACTAGGGATAACATCATCTATATGTCAGCTTCAACAAAATATAAAATGAGTACAAACTGTCGGCCCAAATCAGTAAACAATTTTCAATCTGCACCAACCAATGTTGGCCACAACATAGTGAAGACCCAAAACAACATCCTCAAACATGAACCACCTTCAAAAATTATGCCTCGAAGATCCACAACACGCTACAATCACCCTCTCAGCCATGAACATGAAAAAAATGAACTCACAAAATAAAATCACCAATCACGAGCACAACGATCAATGCGGATGTACAACATAGATAGAGCATGATCTAGAAACATCCACGAGCATCATGAATCACTACATAAGAATTTGCAACAATTCAAATTACTAGAATCGCATCATCTTCTTTCAAGAACACCAACTGAAGCAACAAAACAACTGTCAAAACATAGATACTCATAACTTAATCAAATCTTCATGCAGATCTCTAAAACTTATGTGGATAAACTAGATATACTTGACAACAAACCCTTTAATCCACAACCTCTTATCATGAATATACTAAGCTAGCCAACAAAAAAACTTTACTGCATCACTAACAACCTGCAACTTATTTTATTACAATTTTCTCAATATCCTTGACATATATAGCCTTAAAGACATTAATGCCAATAGTGTTGACATCAATGACAAACACATATCAAAAATATCCAACAATCCCCCCCTTTTCCATTGATGGAAACACATGATGTGAAAAACACCATCAACACAACTTTCTCTTACAACTTTCTCCCCCTTAGATTTTGACTCTTTTCTCCTTAACTATTTCACATTTTTTCACATGACTCTTCTCCCCCTTTGACATCAGTGACAAAGATACACATTATCTTTCTCCACACAAGCTCGAAACCACATTTCAGAACATTTGATTACTCCCCCTGAGTAGCAGCCACCACAACATCATCTGGATCAAGATATGACTATGAAATGCACAAATTGATGCAAGTCAATACATCTTAATTTTGATTAGGAGGGGTAATCACCCCTAGCTTCCCTCTGAGATACTCAAAATTATCCTTAGGAAAGGGCTTGGTAAACATATCTACAATTTGTTCCTTAGTTGGCACATACTCTAATCTAACTTCCTTTTCACTCACCTTCTCTCTCAAAAAGTGAAACTTGATAGATATATGCTTGGTTTTTAAATGTAGCACTGGATTCTTAGAAATGTTAATTGCACTTGAATTATCACAGAATATAGCAATAGGTTCATCATACACAACTCTGATATCTTTCAGCATCTGCTTCATCCATAATACTTGAGTACAATTGTTAGTAGAAGCAATGTATTTTGCCTCTGTAGTAGATAAAGAAATGGCATTGTGCTTCTTACTTAACCATGAAATCAACTTCTTTCCCAAGAAAAATGCACCACCACTAGTACTCTTTATGTCATTCACATCTCTTGCCCAATCAACATTAGTAAAAGCACTCAAAGTAAGGTCATCTTCTTTAGGATACTATAGGCTAAAATCAACTGTCCCCTTCAAGTACCTAAAAATCATCTTCATAGCTATCACATGAGATTCTTTAGAATCAGCTTGAAATCTTGCAACAATGCATATGGCATTCATGATATCAGGTCTAGTTTGAGTCAAATAGAGCAATCCACCAATCATGGATTTGTATCTAGTCTGATTTGCTTTAGGAGAATCATCATCTTGTGTCAACTTACATCCGGTCACCATGGGTGTACCAACTAGCTTTGAATCTTCCATACGAAACTTCTGTAGCAATTCTTTCACATACTTGGACTAAGATATAAAGATCCCTTTATCTAGCTGAGTAATTTGCAATCCCAAAAATAATTTCATTTCTCCAATCATAGACATCTCAAACTCATTTTACATCTCATCAGCAAACTTCATGCACAAACTATCATCTCCTCCAAAGATGATATCATCAACAAAAACTTCAAGAATCAAATCTTTATTATGATCAATCTTGAAATACAAATTATTGTCATTAGAACCTTTATTAAATCCAAGCTTCAACAAATACTTGTCCAATTTGGCATACCATGCTCTTGAGGCTTGCTTAAGTCCATCCAATGCTTTCTTCAACTAACAAACCATATCTCCCTAATCAGTGAATTGAAATCCATCAAGTTGCTCAATATACACTTCTTCTTCTAGTTTGCCATTTAGAAATGTTGACTTGACATCCATCTGATAAACCTTGAATTTTTTGTAAGCAGCATAAGCAAGAAATAGTCTCACAGCTTCAATCTTAGCAACAGGAGCAAAAGTTTCTTCAAAGTCAATTCCTTCCATCTGAGAATATCCTTTACACACCAGTCTTGCTTTGTTTCTAACAACTTCACCTTGCTCATTCAGTTTGTTCTGAAAGACCCATTTAGTTCCAATTACATTTTTGTCCTTAGGTCTAGGAACAAGAGTCCATGTATCATTCTTCTCAATTTGCAGTGATTCTTCTTTCATTGCTTCCACCCAATGTTCATATTTGCATGCTTCATTGACACTATTAGGCTCAGTCTTCGAGATCAAACAATATTCTTATGCAATTGTTCTCCTAGTTTGAACACCTTTGTTCTTATCACCAATAATCTAATCTGTTGAATGATTTAGTCTTACATACCTTGGAGTCTTAGGATGTTCTTGAACTTCATGCTCTTGTGATCTCACTTCTGCACTTTCACTAGTTCCTTCCTCTCAATTTTCCTAATTCACCAGAATGATCTAAACTTGATTTGGAGTCTGAACTTTCTTTCCTTTATCTAAACTATCATTCTAATCATCTGAATCATATCAATGGGTTCTGGATGGTCTAACTATGTCTTCATCAACCTTGGAATTAGCACTCTCAATTACTTTCCTCAACCTCTTATTGTAGCACCTGTAGGCTTTACTTTTAGTAGAATAACCAAGAAAGATTCCTTCATCACTTCTAGCATCAAACTTTCCTATATCTTCATCTCTTTTAATATAGCATTTACTCCCAAATATTTTGAAGTATCTAATATAGTAGGCTTATGACCATACCGTAGCTCATAAGGAGTCTTACCAGTATCACCTTTGATTTTTACCTGGTTGAGAGTGTAAATGGTAGTACACATAGCTTCTCTCTAGTAGATATGAGGAACATAATTTCCTTCCAGCATCATAGTCCTTGTAGCTTCTTAAATTGTCCTATTCTTCCTTTCCACAACTCCATTTTTCTAAGGGGTCTGTGGTGTAGATAATTGTCTCTTTATCCCATGCACTTCACAAAAAGAATTAAACTCACCGGAAGTGAATTCACCATCTCTATCTGATCTTAGACATTTAATCTTTAGACCTATCTCTGTCTCAACCATAACCTTAAAAATCTTGAATTTCTCCAGAGCTTTAGATTTTTCCCTTAAGAAGGTAACCCACATCATTCTAGAATAATCATCAATAAGTAACATGAAATACATGCATCCTTGTAAACTTCTGACTCTAGAAGGACCACACAAGTCAGTATGCACAAGCTCCAACACTTCATTTGAACAATGTTGTTTGCCCCGGAATGAAACTTTAGTTTGCTTCCCTAACTAACATTCCTTGCATATAGTATTAGTAGGTTTTATCAACTTGGGAATATCTCTCACAACCTGAGTAGAACTTATCTTGATAATATTGTCAAAGTTTACATGACACATTCTCCTATGCCACAACTAGCTTTCATCAACTTGAGCAATCAGACAACTTTTACCAGCAACATTCAGGTGAAAGATATTACCTTTTGTTTTTGTGCCAGATGCAATCACATTTTTGAAACTCCCCAATATTCTACACTTTCCATTCTTGAATTGAAGATTGTATCCCTTGTCAACAATTTGTCCAACACTTAAGAGATTATGCTTCAAACCTTCCACATATAGAACATCATCAGTATTATGCTTACCATCAAGAGAAATGAATTCCCTACCACGGATTACACTAGCTTTGTCATCACCAAATCTTACAACACCACCATCATACTTTTCCAAGCTCACACAATTACTTTTATCACCTGTCATGTGATGAGAGCATCCACTATCAATCACCCATTCATCTTTTTCTTCAACTCTGGCAGTTAGGGCTTTCACCACATTTGTGCAACTAGCAGATTCAGTAGGTACAAGATAATTTTCCTTGATAACAATAAATACCCATTCATCCTCAGTTGCATTCCCTTTATCAGATTCATCATCTATCACATCTTCATCAGCAGCAAAATAACACTTTTTTTGGAATCTAGGCTTGTTAGATCTTGGCTTAGGAACTCTTTTCGGACACCTTGAGGCAAAATGACCTATATTATTGCAAGAAAAACATTTAATAGGAAATTTCCCTTTATACTTACCTTCTCCTTTGGCTTCCCTCTTGATAATAAGTGCTTCAAGCTCATTTAGTTTTCTCTCTTCTTCTTCAATCTCTCTCATTTCCTCCTCATACTTGAACACCTTTCTAGAAGAACTTTCACTCGAATCATATCTTTGCTTATCTTTTCTAAAGATAGTAGCTTTGAATGTAGATTCTATCTTAGGAATAGAATCACCAAACTCACTTAACTCAAAAGCAATAAGCTTACCAATCAACATGTCTCTAGTTACATTTGTCACAGTTTGGATCTCCTCAATAGTTGTAGCTTTGGCTTTGTATGTAGCAGGAAAGGATCTAATCACTTTAGCAACAATCTCTAATTCTTCCAATGTTCCACCAACACATCTGATACTATACATAAGTTCATTCACTCTCTTCATAAAAGAAGTGATGTTCTCATCATCACCCATTCTCAACATTTCATATTTCCCTTTCAGGCTTTGTAGCTTAGCAATCTTCACATGGACATCACCTTCATTCAAAGTTTCCAACTTTTTCTAGATCTTATAAGTAGTCTTCAGATCCATTACATTTTTCATCTCGGAATCAGTCAGAGCACTCAACAATGCTTCCTTAGCCTTGATATTGTACTCAACATCCTTAATCTCAGCAGAAGTAGAAGGACCATACTATGGAATGATATACCTATTATTTGTAATTGTCCAGTAAGGTTCACCAATGAATCTCGGATGACACTCCATTCGAGTCTTCCATAGAGAATAATTTGTTCCATCAAATCTTGGACTATCCTTCTTATATGTCGCCATCCTGGATCACCTCAAGCTATTAAACTTCTTCTGAGGAACCTGCTCAGATACCAATTTTTGGCAACAGAAGGGTAGACAACTAAGAGGGGGGTGAATCAGTTGTCTTAGAAATTAAACTTCTTAAACATATTCTTAGATCTGATAAATAAACATGAAGGAATAAATCATCACCACATCAGAAACACACATAATACCAATATTTTTATGTGGAAACCCTATTAGGGGAAAAACCACGGTGGAGGTTAGTCCACAAGATTATACTCTGTTAAAAGTATAAAATAATTGTAAATGGGAATGCACATGCATTCAGGCACACTAACTAGAGCTCACTGCTCAAATACAAAAAGGATTTCTTCCCAAATGAAGGCACACTATCTTACAAAAACATTTGGATTACATCCACATGATTTTGAACTGAGAAAATAGGATCTGCTAATGCCTGATTACAGTTTCGGTTAAGAACATAAACATCTGCTCACTCTTCTTCACACTTTACTTCTTCCTTCAAAATATTAGAACATTATTTGCACGCACACCTCCAAATAGTATAAACAATCATTCATATATATCCACAACTAGGGATAACATCATCTACATGTCATCTTCAACAAAATATAAAATGAGTACAAATTGTTGGCCCAAATCAGTAAAAAAATTTCAATCTGCACCAAACAATGTCGGCAACAACATAGTAAAGACCAAAAACAACATCCTCGAACATGAACCACCTTCAAAAATTATGCCTTGAAGATCTACAACATGCTACAATCACCCTACCGGCCATGATCATGAAAAACATGAACTCACAAAAGAAAATCACCAATCATGAGCACAACAATCAATGCAGACATACAACATAGATAGAGCATGATCTAGAAACATCCACGAGCATCATGAATCACTACAAAAGCATCTACAACAATTCAAATTACTATAACCACATCATCTTCTTTCAAGAACACCAACTGAAGCAACAGAACAATTGTCAAAACAAAGATACTCATAACTTGATCAAATCTTCATACGGATCTCTAAAACTTTACGTAGATAAACTAGATATACTCGACAACAAACCCTTTAATCCACAACCTCTTGTCATAAATATACTAAGCTAGCCAACAATAGAACTTTACTGCATCACTGACAACCTGCAACTTATTTTATTACAATTTTCTCAATATCCTTGACATATACAACCTTAAAGACATTAATGCCAATAGTGTTGACATCAATGAAAACCGCATATCAACAATATCCAATGAGAGGAAATTGATGGCTTATAAGAGGCTGTGAATCTTGAGAACTATGGAAAATTTGAGAAATGTGAGAAAAAATAAGGGCCAAGTTTCTTCTCACACATTTGTGTTTATAGATCTACAACACAACGATGAGAAAGAATGATAAATTCCCATGATGAGGATGAGGATGAAGATATAAGGGTAACATGCTAAGAATAGGAGATGGAGGAGTGGGTGTGTTCACTTAAGTTTGAAGACACACTCCACAAGAAAGAGGGGAGTAGTGCATCCATGGAGGAGTATGTGGAAGAGGTAGTAATGGAGAAGGTATTATAGGTTGTTGGTGCAATCCATGGAATATTTCCACTTGATGAGAAAGGATACTAAAGGTATGAGAGAATTTCCAAGGAGCAATTTAAATTTAGTTGTAACTAAGGTGGTAAAATTGAGTGCAACAAAGGAGCATATTGAGAATGCTATATTGAAGATGTTAAAAGTAGGTTTAATAATGGATGTATATAGGCATGAAGCTACATGTGGAGATAGACTAGTTTTAGAGATGCTACTAGTGAGTAGGAAAACATAGTGAAGATATGATATCAATGGATGCAATGAAAGAGAATAACTAGGGAGTTGCACAAGAGATATTGCAAGCACATGCAACAAAAATGTTATCGGTTTGTACAAAAATAGAGAATGAGTAGGAAATTGTAAGTGAGATGACACAAGTGAGGGTAGTGACCAAAAAATATCCTCTAGGCATAAAGGAAAATCAAGAGAAGATGCAAATTATTAAATTAAAAAAACCACCTAAAATTATTTTACAAACCTTTAGTTATTAAAAATAGATAAGCTTACATTAGTGAAAGATGGATGACAACCTTGATTGGAAGGTGTTGATTTCGAAGGCCTAGCATTTACTTATTCAACATCGACGAGTTATAATATTACCATTCATATAAGGAACTAAACTATTCACATGTACCATATTTATTATTTTTTTACTAGTTAAACATACTTGTGGACTCGACATTATCATGTAATTGGAAGGTGGAGAATCACCAGATGCAAGGTGAATACTTTGACCCTGAACTTTTATTATAATCAAATTTCTAGTAATTTAGTTAATCTTAAATTTTAAAATGAAATTTAATAAATTGAATTTGAACATTTTGAAATTTACTTGACTAGATCAATGCCATATGTTTCATTCAAAAAATAATTTTTCATGACCATCCAATCTGCTATAGATGAATCCTAGCCACATGCATCCTCATCATCCTCAAACCCATAAACACAAAGTGACCTATAATTTTGACATTTAAGTGAGGTGGACATCGAGATTGTACAGGAGGATTTTTGAAACCATAGAGATGACAAGGTCTAAAGGGGAAAATACTCCTAAACTAGCTCAAGGATCAATGTTGAGGTGACGAGATAAAGAGATGAAGATGTTTTTGTATATTTTATGCAAAACTAAAATAGGGGAGTTTCAAAATTTGAAAGAGTAGGTTGCAGAGGTCTTCTAGGAAAACTAGCAATCTCTCAACCAAGGACAATAGTGTGGCACGTGGATGTCCAAGCTATAGTGCACTGGCGCCTCGTACAAACCAAAAACTAAGTTTATAATAGAAGACATCTAGGAACCTACTAACAATCTAATAGTTGAAATCTTAAAATGCACTAAAGTAATAGAAAAATAACAGAGATAAACATAAACAAGTAAATGGAAAGGAAATGATAAATATGAGAAGAAAGAGAAAGAATACTCACAAGAGGTTCAAGAATGAAGCCTCCAATAAAGATATACTTTCAACACTTGCACACATAGAAACAAGAGATAATATCGAGGCTATTTTAGGGGCTTTCCTTAGTCAAACCCCCAATTTGGTGCTTCCACCTCCATGGACAAATAGATATGATCGAGATAGAAAAGAAATAGACAAGATAAAGAAAGATAGACGTGCTAGAATAATATGCTAACAAAATAAATAGAAAATGCAATGTAGATAATGCAATAAATAAACTATAGTTACCCTCCTTTAGTAAGTGAGACTGTCAAAAGGAAGAAGCTACAATCTCCAAGCTTGAAAGAGCATCATGAGGTTCCTTGTGAGAGTGAGAAAGTGTGATAAAGGTGATAAAATGAAGCTAATGTGATGTAGGAAAGAAAGGATAACTTGTTAAGAATGAGAGAATTAAAGGATGAATAAAAGAGTGAATGAAGGAGATAAAAAATGGAGTGTTTTATGAAGGTTTATGCATGAAAAGGGTCATCTCGGTGCATCTGGAAGCTGCAAAGGTGTTACACTTGTGAATAGGTGGGAAATGTAACATCCAAATAGCTAGTGCAGTCATGAATCTTTCAGGATGTCTACACAACACGTGTTCATCTACAAAAAAAAAATCATCTTAACAACCAGGAATGAAAGGATTAAATATAAAATTAAGGACACATTGTATTATCAAAATTAATTTATCTAAAGGGGAGGTTTATGGAATGCAAAATTGCATAGGATGTAATTTTTGGCATTACATTTTTCCCCCACTTTAGTAAGCATATGTATTTTAGCACATGTTAGCTAAAGTAGAGAGAAAGAGGTTGAAGAAAATATACCCAATATGAAGATGACATGGGTCTTCAATCTGGTATATGTGATTGTAAAGCTAAGCTAAGACACAAAGAGAACACGTCTTCTATCCTACAAAGTTGAATGCCAATTCATTGGTCACAAACATGTTTGCTGCAGATAAACATGTTAGGAAAAAAACAAAAAAATAGAAGTGATAAATCTTATTAGATATAAAGACATCACTAATAAGTATGGCTAGCAAGCGATGTTATGCTAAAGACTACACAACACCTTATAAATATGGCAATTATAAATATGGCTAGCAAGTTGTGTTATGCTAGAGAGCATACAACAAGTTGATAGGCTTGCTGATTTTGTAAACTATGTTGCAGGACATACATAGAAAGACAAGTCTAGTTAGGTTTCCCCCAAGCTAGATGACGAGATCATAAGACATCAATATTTTTTAAGATATATTTTGAAAAATAAGAATAACCAAATATGATAGCCCCCCCTTAGAATGATATGTGCTATGTAGAGGAGCACAAGTTATTTTAAGTAGAAGAAAGACAAAAAGATGTGTCATGACATACATAGTGAGATGTATCTATGGAATGTAATCACACAAGGGATAACACATAGAATCCACAACATCAAGAAAAATAAAATAGATAAAGAGATCAAAATTATAAGGGCATCCAATTATCCAAGGTCAAAACTGATCATAAATGTATATATAGTGTAAATTATATGAACTATCATCACCCCCCAAATAGATTGGAACAAGAACATATGAAGAAAAATTAGAAGTCAGGTCAACATGGAAGAGGCCTAAATGCCCCAATGCTTTGCATCATCCCCAATGTGAAAAATGAATGGTAAAAAAAATAGAAGAATGATGAAACATATAGAAGAAGTTTTAAGACAATTTTTCTCTCATGTATCTAAGTACCTACAAGGGTATCAAGGGTCCTCTAGGGGAGAGGAAAAAAATAAAAACAAGTATGGGGGAACACAAACAAACATGCAAAGAAAATATAAATATAAGAGGAGGTACTGCTCTAGTCCAACACCTCTAACAAGTTGTCTTGCTCCCAATCTAGTTCAATGTAAGGGCAAGGAAGACAAGCCTGTAGAGGGGGGATAATGAGAGAAATGTTGATAAAGTTTCCTACAACAAGATTCAAGGAGGAGGCTACCTAAATTTCCTCATCTATAAGCTCCTACAAGGCTAATGTCATCAACTTAGAAAAGATGGATGATAGACTCAGGATTCCCTCCATTGAGTCAAACATGTACTTATCTAGGGACTGTAGTAACTAAGCAGAAGGAGGTGGATGATCTAAGGATTCATTACCAACCTCCAAAGGAGGGATAGTGATAAACTCTAGAGAAGTAGGAGTATCTTCCATCATAAGAACAAAATAGAATAGAATGAGATGATGAAGAAGAAGAAGAAGAATTTTTATGACTATCCTTTGGTGTGAGGAATGCTCTAATTTGTGCTTAAGAGTATGTCAAATCCTCACATCATAAGTGGAAGTAGAAGGATCCATAGTAGACATGACCTTTATGTGAGGCATATCTATAGGCTCAAAGAATGGAGAAATATTGGGTAGAGAAGTGATAAGGGAGGCTCTAAAGAGGGAGCAATGAACACTTGTACTTGCTTAGGGTGAGGTTCATCGAGATCTGTCAAGGAATTCAAAAGAAAAATTGAGGTAATAGGAACAGAAGTAGGGAAAAAAATAGAGCTTGGAGGGATAGAAACTAGAACAGAGAATGAAGGCTCACCCTCAATCTTCTATAAGGAATCACGTTCTTGAGCCAATTCTAATTGGTGATGCTTACACTCGCACACAAGTCAGTTTTGATAGTTATGACTACCAATAATAGAGGCTTGAGAAGAATATGAGGTATCCTACTCCACCAGAGGAGTAATCTCCTTGGTTGTTACTAGCAGAAGAGTAGGCTCCATAGGAGGGACAAGAGTTGTCACAAAAATAAAGACCTGAGTCTCAACCATGGGCTCATTCCCTTTCTCTAATTTGGAAGTAGGTGGAGGAAGAAGAGGAGGTCTCAAGGGTTGAGATTCAAGAGCAAAAAAAGGGATGGCTCTAATGGTATGCTTTCCTTTACCATACAAGGTGGGGAGGGGAATGTGGGAAAAACTATAAGTTGGAAGACTTGAGGCTTAAATTTCATCATCATAGGAACTTTTCCTTATCTTGTGCTAGGTGCAATAGAAGGAACTAAGGACGGTCACTAGAGGTTATGAAATCATAGTTGGAGGTCTATCTGTGAGAGTGTGCTTGTCCATAGCCTTCGAGGAGGAAGGTGTAGAGGACAAGGCATGTTGTTGTGCACCCATAGATGCCTTCATGGAGATTACATGATATGAAGGGGGGAAATAGTATTAGGGGCTTCAACTCCCATCTTGTACCTAAAGTAGGACCTTTAGAACAAATATCCATAAGGTAGTAAAGGTCCAACAAGAGTAGGCCAAAAATGATCCAATGAAAAGCCCCCACATGACACAAGTGGCTTGTATCTAGTGTCATGAAGAGTATGCATTGTGTCATCATGAGGGAATTTTAAACATTTTTGGATTACTGATGTGACTATTCATGGAAACTAGCAATGGGATGCCTAGTATTACCCTAAATAGGTTAGATTTAGGAATCACGACAAAAGGAACATTGATGAATTTGGGTCCAATTAGGACTAACAAGGAAATAGAACCAATAGGAGGTACAAAGAAGCCATCATGAGTATGGATTGTGGCCTTTGATTTCTCATATTTCTCCTTGTGCAAGTTGTTAATGAAGAGAGTCTCTTCTATAATAACATTTACCCTATTGGTAGGGTCAACCATTACACCAATTATGATGTTTCCATTGACCTAAGTGGGGATGCAGAGAGGAGAAGGCTCCTTGTTGAGGGGGAGGTCATGTGGTGTAAAAATTATATGATCAAGAATCTTATCCACATGATTCACAAGAGGAATAGGGGTGAATGAGACCGTGTTCACATACTCACAATGACTAGGTTCAGAAGAAGTAGAAGCGGATGTGATTAGATTGGTGGAATGAGATGGAAAGGGAATTTTATAAATGTACAGTTAGTAATTAGCCTTGGCTACAAATTTTTTTGAGATTTTCTTTCTATCGTCAATCTAAATGGCACTACTCGGTAGGTGCAAGAAGTTGGGTCCACAAAATGTTCAAAAAGTGGAAGTGTTTTTCTTGATTTTTAGAATTTTTTATAGTTGGACTTAAAATTTGAAGTAGTTACACATTGAATCTTTAAAAAGTTTAGTAATATGAAGTTTATTATTTTGAGTCTAGTTTTCAAATATGTAATTTATTCTAATACCCAGATGATACAAAATAATTTCTAATATGCATGTACAAAAACCACTTTTTAAAAGTCACTTTTTGGGACCATACCATGCACATGTATGAACACCATAATTTGACATAAATAAAAGTATTTTTCTAATTCCTTTCGTAGAAAGATGTATATAATAATGAATATTGATGAGGATATGTTTTAAAAAAAAATCATAATATTTTTTATTATTAATTTTTTTATTAGACTTAATTGGTGGTTTTTAAAACCCTTATGTATGGACACCGTAACTAAAATAATCATTTTTTAATTTTATTTTTTTTCATTGTGTAAAGAATAGTTTATATATTGATGCCATATAATTTTTTTAACAAGAAAATAAACAAATTAAAAGTTATTAAAAAATACTAAAAAACCTGTCATTTTGAGTTTATTGACCTATTTCTTCATAAATTAATTAAAAAATAGAAAAAATAATCAAAACATAAAAAAATTACATATTTGAAAACTAGACATTGTCATATGTAATGGGTATTAATTTCATAAAACAATTTAAAAAAAAACCCTCATTAGCTATATTGTCAAAGTTAGTTCTTCTCTTGAAATTGCCATGACCTTGTACTTACAGGTCTAAGCCTTAGAAGTGTTGGGTTACCATGCCTTTTTTGAGCCTAAATCAAAATGAAAAAAATGTCTTGTGAGTTTCAAACCTTTTGGAACAAGTACCTACTTCAAAATGGGTATCTATTATAAAAGATGAATGAGTATTTGTTTTAAAGTTGAAAAATGGCACTTCTCCTAAATGTGGACCCAAATTCTTGCACTTACTTTACTATCTATGTGGTCTTGTACTACATGTCGAAGATGCACACAACATTCAGTACCATGTCCTAGGACTCAGTGATACTGGAAAAAAATTGTGCATCATACCAGCTAGGATATGATTTGTCATCTGGTAGTGGTTTGATTTTTGGGATAGTGATTAAGCCATCTTTCAATAGTTTTTTAAGAACACCAATGTAAGATTCAAATATTTTTTTGAAAATTCTATTACGCCATATATGATGTTCTTTTCATTAGGAAGGGAATCTACAATTGCTATTGTCTTATTTTTTTTAAACTCTTTGGAAATAAACACAACCATCTGACTATCAAGATGGGAGGATGAGGAGGAACCTCGTACTATGTCACCATCTATTGGTAGTCCCAAAGCGTCGTACATATATGGGTAAAAGAAGGGTATTTCTGGGTATGTGCAGGATCATCATGGAAAAAATAGGCCCTTAAGTGGCAAAAACTTCAAAAAAATCAAAGTTAGGAAACTTGACATAAAAATTTGAACAAGTTATCTATATTATTTAAAAAATATGTAAGAATAGAATCTATATCAAATTGAATGTAGCTTCTAAACTACTAGGTTTATTTAAAAAATAAATAAATCTATTTGGTGAAAATTTGAAATTTCAATGCAGAGTACTTAAATTTCAAGGAAAAAATAAGAAGTAGGTGTCCTGTCTAACCACCCTAACCACAATAAAATGATAATATTTTTTATAAGATTTTAGATATAAGTAGAGGACTCATGTCCGATGTGATGCATATTTTTGTAATTTTTTTCCAAGTAAATAATTAATTATAATTTTTTTATTAAAATTTAAAAAAAAATATAAAAACTAGTATGTCTAACCACCTTAACTTGGTCAAAACTTCATAAAATTCAAAAAAAAATTAAATCCTATAGTATGTGAAGCATAGAATGTGACACATGTTTCGGATTCAAAAAATGTGATATCGTTTGAAAGCTATAGATGTTTTTCAATCATCCTATCAATCAGGACTTTAGTCATAATTCAAATAGAAAATGAATAATAATTATTTATTAAATTCAAAGTAAAGCATAATTTATATTGGTGGAAAGCTGAGAATCTCCTTTAAAAACCTTTTCGTTTCATCAATTTTGGGTAAAAAAAATCGTCAGCCACATGAGCCATCATATCAGTTACATATCGCCACTTTTTGGCCCATCATGATCCTGCACATACCCTTCATTAAGAGAACTTTTTCTCTCAATGTCGGTTGTAGATTCCATGTGACCACACATTGGGCATCAAAATCAGGCAGGGCATAAGAGATCTAAGAAAACAAAGATTGGTAGAGAGCAATAAAATCAGTCACCTTCCCGTGAGCCCCCTACTTATAGTGGACAAGATCAACGAAGGTGCCACTAACCCAATGTTAGCTTGGAATTGCTACAAGAATTGATTAATTAATTTCTCAAAGGTAAAGATAGAATTGTCGAGAAGGGAGAAAAACCACTCCAACACGGTGTCCTTAAGAGGTTGTGGGAATAGTTTGGCTAACAATGCATCCCGATAGATAAAGTCACTACACATGGTAGTAAATGATTAGACATGGGTCTATGGATCACCCCTACCATTTTACTTATCAAACTTAAGAATTTACACCCCTTGGAGAATGGGAACATTAAGAATATTTAGGGCCAAGTTGTTGTGGTGATAATCTAGGGTTGCATGGTTGAATAAGAAGTGGTGTTGGTTAGGTTGGCTAGTTGTGACTATATCTAACCCATATTTTTCAATAGAGTATTTAAGATGGGATTGGATAGCAGAGGTGGGGGTTGATTAATCATGGCAATAGAGGTTCAGGATATGGATTTAGGAACCTCATACCCCAAAGTGACATGATTCACATTGACTCCAAGATTAGCAAGGGGCATAGTGTTTGTGTTATCAGTAGAAGTGAAGCAAGATATAGAGGGATTAGTATCCACCATGTGCATGGATACCTCTAGCATTGGAGGATCCAACTATGTACCAGTGATCTCTAATTGGGTATCCTAATGGTGGCTCAAGAATTTCGTGTATGAGGGTACATGAGTCTACAATATCAGCTATTCCATGGAGCAACTCAAGACCCTTGTGGTCTGAGATGAGTAGATTTCTTAGACCACAAATGATAGGAGCAACTTGAGTATATAAACTTTATCTTTGTTTAGAAATTCCTCAAATTCTTTAAGTATTTCATCCAAAGATTGAACTTGCTCAAAGCGGACCCTGAGAGTAGATTCGTGATCTCTAGGAGAAGAAGACTCGGATGGATTACACTTGGTTGAGAACTTGTTTAAAAATTTGTAGACAAATGAACATAAATACAAGGAGATGTATAGCCAGGTGACAAACTTGTGGTGAATGGATCAGATTCAAGACCTGAATGGATTGGATTGAACTAACGTCTTGAACCCATGTCTAAGTTGATGCGGGTGAAATATGTCTATTTTATTTTTTTATTTTCCCTTAAACTTTTTAATTTTTTATTATTTTTTGTTGCTTCTGTTACCATTTGTTAATGAGTTCAAGATGTTTCATTAAATGCAAGGAAATATGAAAACCTATGAATATACTTAAATCCTTTGATTGTTTATTCATTATCTCTATAATTTTGGTAGTAGGGGATGCTTAATGGATGGCGCATGGATAAGGGCATTGGTGGAATGGATTTGAGATTGTTCGAGAGTTATTTGTCATTTTGGTTAAACTAGTGTTGAGTTGCATTTTTTTTTTTAAGTTGTTATGCCATTTTGAAATGATGGCAAAAGACTCCAAGCTATTTTCAATTATCTTTTAAGGTTGTTGGCTGCAGACCAAAACAACCAAAGACTCTTATATGTTTTTATCTAACAGTAGTTAGAAGATTAATCAATCTATGATATCTATAAATATGTAAGCCAAGACTTAGTCGATATAGATGATAATAATATATTGATACAAATTTCTATTTGCAACTTAAAATACTGGGAAGTGATTTGAATGAATGATTGATTAGCATGGAGTAGTTTGTGTTCACGAGCTTCATCACCGATAATCGAAGAAGGAAGGGCCCACTTCATCAATTACCTAGTGATTACTACAATAGGATTGCATTGTGTGGTAATAAGCATGTTAGTTTATATTCCTTTCTCTATAGTTTAAAGTTGTCACTGTTTATCGTTAAATGTGTATGAGTTTCATTCAGCATGCTATACTCTATAAATATTGATTGGTATGATTATCAAATATACATGAGTAAAGTTTAGTACATTTCATTTCAATTCTTCCTTTTAATTACATTATGTTTGTCATGTGGAATAATAATGGTGTTTACTATTTTATGTTAACCGATTTCTATTGTAGGCTGTTTTAATATAGGCTCCTGTCACAAAACTAATAGGAGGTTTGAGAGCCAGATTTTAGAATAAACATAGACTGAGTAGTTGCATTCATTCACAATTAGCCTGCTAGGTTTAGCCCTTAGGAAAACAACCCCAATATCTTTCACAATTTCACGACCCCCGGATTGACATCGAGGAGTAAACTAAGGAGACTTTGGAACTCTCAAGGATTGATTCGAACCCATCTACCTAAATTAAGACATAATTACAAGGATAGTTTTACCTATCATATCGACCATAGTTCAATCTAATAATTTTGGCGACATTGCTAGGGAAAGATATTAAATGCCTAAAATCATAGCAAGTTGAGTTAGGACTAGTACGTCAAGAGGAAAGCCTCTACAATTTTTTACCTTGTTAAGTTTAATATTGTTGATTTGTGTTGTTATAAGTCATTTAGGTGCATGAATCATAGTAGGGATAGTAGAGGGATATTTATTAGAAAAGAAAAGGGTAGTAGTTGACAACTCAAGAAACTTAAAAATAGATCAAAAACATCTGTTGAGGGAACACAACTCGAAGAATTGTAAAATAGGTCAAAGCCATCCGTTGAAGGAAGTAGTTCAACACGAAAAAAATTGAAAACTAAATTGCAACCATTAGAGTTACCCGAGCCTAATATCGAAAAGTGTGTTATTGAGTCTACTATTGTTGAAACACTTATAGGTACCCATCCAAGGTCTTCTGAAGTATTGTGAAGAAAGGTTGAAAATTTCTTTCGGGAATCTTACGGGCCAAAAGCTGGTCCATTCTCAAAAACCCAAGAGCCATTTAAAACCTACTTTACCCCTTGGGCAGTAGACGTCATGGATGATCCCAACAACAATAACAAAAACACCAACAACGATGATGTAATAGAATTAGCCCACAACAACCAATCACCTTTGAATTCCCCATTATGCATCCTGAAGAGGATGCTCCTATGAAAAGCATTCCTCACTCTACTTTACCATTTTTTCCTCATCTTTCTGTTGAGGATCCTAACATTTTTTTATTTTAGTTTGATGTGTTTTTCCACAACTATGATTATCAAAGTGATACACAAAAGCTAAAATTGTTCCTATTTGCATTAAAGGATGCAACCCTGCATTGGTTCATGAACCTCCAGAATATCAAAACGTGGGAAGTCCTGAAGGAATTATTTTTGACCAAGTACCAAGAGTATTGTAAAACAAAAGAGGTGTGGGACGAAATCTTCCAAATGACATAGAAAGAAGACAAGTCCATGGAAGATTACCTTGAACGCTCTATGTTCAGTTTTCAATGATCATGACAACAAGGGCTAACTCCTGATGGTGTTAAAATGTTGTTTCTTAGAGGCATAAGAGATGATACTATGGAAGCATTAAATTTAATAGGTAAAGGGAACATCTCTAAAATGGACTTTGACGATATTTGTGACATTTGTAGGAATTATTCAGGGTCTCAGCGTTCAAAAAGGAACTATCCAAGTAAGCCTTATGCTCTAGGTAATACATGTATAAAAAAGCGTGAAATAGGCAATTTACTTGAAGATCTTAAAACTAATTGGTTAAATCATATGGGTAAACAAATAGACACTCTTTATACCTATAGGAAGTAAGAGGAAGCCGAAAATTCCTTGGTTGTGTTTTTTCCGACTTGTCGCAAGATACATAGTAGTGAGGATTTCCCTTACAATAGGATAAACATTTCATCCTTAGAAGAAGTCAGTAAAAGTTCTACCTTAAGGCCTCTTCCCGTAGGTGTGCTTGATATGGAATATTCTAAGGATCATGTCTACTACATGGCCCCTAGGTAGTCTTTTCCACCTCAAGTAATGCACCATGCCAAATGACTATCTTGCTCCTGGACCTAGCCAATTTAATTCTTTTTTCCAATCAAACTGAATGGTATGGGGGTTGGCAACAACCTCCGCCATACCATCAATGGATTCCACAATATCAATATGCTCCACAACCATGGCAATAGGCATGGAGGCCACAACCTTCACCGTACCAACAACCATATCCATCACAACCATAATTTTCATCTCCCGTGATCAACCCATACCAACAATCACAACAATTTCTTCTAGCCATACCATCATCATCTACTCAGCCAACCAATCAAACATAGCCACCGAAGCCTACACCAATGCCAGCCCAACTGAACCCAAATCCCCATAATAAGGCAACACAACATGTGTATAATAATGAGGAAACAAGTTACTCAACCTATCCTACAAATACAGTAGAATTAGACAAAGTTCAATTAAGATCTGGTAAGGCTCTTCAGGGGCCCACCATTACATAAATTAATGAAGAACCTGAAGTAGAGCCAATGAAATAACCTCCCTTCCCTAACTGATTTCAATCTAAACTACTACAAAGGGAAGTCTCTCAACTTGAATTTGATTTTGTCAATGAGTTACACAATGTTAACATCAAGATTCCTTTATTGCAGAATATCAAGGACATTCCCATCTATAAAAAATTAGTTCAGGATCTATGTACTCGGAAGAAAAAGAAGCAAGACCCGAAGACCATCCAAGTTAAGACAGTTGGCAGACCTTATGCTTGGGAACATAACCATTCTTAAGCACTCAGATCTAGGGAGTCATGTCATCAAGGTATCTATTGGTAAAGTTAGTATTCCTAACACCCTTGTTGATTTGGGCACTAAAATTAATGTTATGACAAATGAAACAAAGGAAATATTGTTACTAGAGGGACTTAGGCCTACTCCCACAGTTCTCCAAATGGAAAACCGATCTTTGGTCAAACCAAAGGGTATGATTGAAGGTGTACTTTCTATTGATTCATGGGAATACCCAACTAACTTTATGGTTTTGCAGCCAAAGATTAAGCTAGGGGGATACCCCTTGATTTTGGGATGACCTTGGTTAGTGGTTGTAGATACATTCATCAACTATCGATCACGAAACATGGTCATTTCTAATGGTGATTGCACAAAACAATTGACTCTATACCCACTAGCACAACCCTTGTTGGAGACGAAGGAGCCAATATGGGTTGATAGTGACTTGGATGAGTCATTTCCCATCTTGATAATTGATCAAGCTTTAGATATGGAAGAACCTACCAAGGATAATATTCTTGTTAATTTTCTTCAGAATAGATATTCATCTAATGAATCTTTTGAAAGCATGGTTCTTAATTCAGGTATACATACTCCTTATCCTTTTGGAAATTTTCCATTGGTAGGTAGCTCACAATTTGTTCAACACTTTGTCACATTGCATCAGTTGCTACCACATAATTTTGTTCGTACAATTCATTTTTATCTTCTAGAAATTCTAGTGATATGTCATCCACCTCCCAAGTACTAGCCATTAACTCACCTACACAATCAAAAGCCATAGAAATCTTTCCCAATCGTACACTTAATATTAATCCACATCTAACCACTAAGAAAATCCAAGATCTTATTGTCATGCTTAGAACTAATAAAGATGCACTTGCTTGGGAATACCAAGATATGCATGGCATTCATCCTGACAACTGCACCCACCATATTTACATTGAAGAAGGTAGTCATCTAGTTTGGCAACCATAGCGATGACTCAACCCCGTCTTGCATGAAATAGTTAAAGTGAAGTTACAAAAACTGTTAAATTTTGGGTTTATATATCCTATTTTAGATAGTCACTAGAAAAATGGTAAGTGGAGAATTTGTGTTGATTATAGAGCACTTAATAAAGCTACTAAGAAGGATCACTTCCCATTTCCATTTATTGATCAAGTGTTGGACACTCTTGCAGGCAAAAGGTTCATTTCTTTTTTTTGGATGGGTTCAATGACTACAACAAAATTTGCATAGAACTTAAGGACAAGGACAAGACTACTTTCACTTGTCCTTGGGGTGCTTTTTCCTATAATGTTTTCCATTTAGTTTATGTAATGCCCCTGCCACTTTTCAAAGGGCAGTTTTAAGCATTTTAGCAGATCTTGTGAATGATTGTGTTGAGGTGTATACAGATGATTTTACTATCCAATGTAATACTTATGAAGAACCTAAAACAAATTTAGAAAAGGGACTTAGATGTTGTATAGACACTAATTTATCATTAATTCATGAAAAGTGTCATATGCTTATAAAAGAGGGGATAGTACTTGGACATTATATTTCTTCTAAGGGTATTCAAGTCAACCCAAAAAAGATATGAATCATTCAGAACTTTCCTACACTCACTAGCCAAAAGGATGTGTGTAGTTTTCTAGGCCATGTAGGGTACTATAGGAGGTTTACCCAAAATTTTAGTAAGATTGCCTCCCCCTTATTTGCTTTGTTAGCAAAAGATGTCATTTTTTCCTGGACACTAGAATGTCAATAAGCTTTTGATGACATTAAGAACAAGCTTGTAACCACACCCATACTCAGAGGTTTGAACTGGGAACTACCTTTTCATAACCACACTGATGCCTCAAATTGTTCCATGGGGCCTATCCTTGGATAGAAAAAAGATAATCTCTTATACTCCATTTACTACATCAACAAAAACTTCACAGGCACTGAGGTAAATTATATGGTAACTGAAAAGGAGTTTTTAGCTGTTTTTTATGCAATCAATAAGTTTTGTCATTATCTTACCGGATATAAAGTGTTTGTTCATACAGATCATTCAACAATTCAATTTTTAATGAATAAACCTATTGTAACTGGTAGAGTTATTAGGTAGTTACTTTTGCTCCAAGAATTTGACATTACTATACTTGATAAGCCTGGTTGAGAGAATGTGGTTGAAAATTTTTGTCTAGGTTACAACAGAAAGATGATGAACTAGTCCTAGTTGATGACACCTTCCCAAATGAGCATCTCTTTGCTATATCAACAAAGAGCCTATGGTATGCTAACATGGCCAATTACCTGGTTACTTGCAAGTTCCCACCTCATTTCTCTTTGAGGGAACATTAAAAGTTGGTCAAACTCAGTGGTGATTATACGTGGATCAATGGATTGCTCTTTTGCCATGGCCTTGACAATATCATGCGTTGATGTGTGCCTGAGGATGATTTCTTCGACATACTTCGCGTGTGCCACACCCAATATAGCGGAGGACATTTTTCTGCTCAAAGGACTACTTAGAAGGTCTTAACTATAGGCTACTATTGGCCTACACTCCACAAGGATTGTAAATGTTATGTTCAACACTGTGATAAATTTCAACGTATAGGTCACCCCACGTGCTCAGATGAAATGCCTTTGCATCCTTAGTTGTCTATTGAGCCTTTTGAGAAATGGGGACTTGACTTTATTGGACCTATCAACCCACTATCTCAGAACAAGGAATACATCCTTGTGTGTACAAATTATGTAACCGAGTGGGATGAAGTTGTTGCTTTGAAGCATGTAAGGGACACCAAGGTAGCTGAATTTCTCTATTCTAATATTTTTACCCAAATTGGTGTTTCACGTGAGATAGTTACAGATCAAGGTCCACAGTTTACATTTGACCTCTTTTCTACCTTGGTTTGTGAATATGAGATTCGGCATCGCAACTCTTCACCTTACCACCCTCAGGCCAATGGCCAGGTTGAAATCACCAACCGAGAACTCGAGAACATTCTTAACAAGACAGTTTCCCTCCATAAAAAATATTGGGTTGTACGACTTCCTAAAGCAGTGTGGGCCTACCACACTACATGGAAAACCACTATTGGTTTGACACCTTATGAGCTTGTCTACTGTAAGGGAGTTGTTCTTCCTATTGAGTTTGAGCTAAAAACTCTTTGCACCACACTCCAACTAGGTATGAACTTGAATGATGCACAAAAATAATGGATTTCACAACTTCATTCATTAGATGAACTATGCCAACAAGCACTCTTCCATGTAGAGATTGTTCAGAAACAGTGTGCTCTTTGGCATGATCATTTTATTCAACAACGATCATTTCAATTGAGTGATTGGGAACTCTTGCATGACTCTCGTTTCTAGGATTTTAAGGGAAAGTTCCACACTCACTAGCTTGGTCCCTATAAAATTGAGATGGCTTATGACAATGGGGCAGTCAAGCTTCGCACGATGGACTTTGATTGCATGGATTTAGTTTTCAATGGTCACCAGTTGAAGTTGTACAAGAGGCCCCTCTCAAGGGAAGAGTTTGTCTCAAATTTTCCCAAGGAGCTCCATCTGCTTGATAGGGTTCATGTCGCCTCTCCTAGTACCTTTTAGGTACTTTTCAAAATATTTTAAATATTATTAAAAAAAATCCAATAAAAGATCCAACAATGAAAACCTTCGAGCATTGTTAGCCAATTAACATTTGAAAACTGATTTCTGGTAGGTGCTAACTACTAAATAAATATTAGGGGTGAAAATCGAGTTCCCAATGCCTCTAGGCGGTGATAGGGGAAAAACCAAGTTATTGGCAGTCTATCATCGAGATTAAAATATTTTGAAAAAAGAAAAAATAAGAAAAAAGAAAAAAAATATATCACCCAAATAATTCTACAGGTACACAACTCTACCTTCCTATCACTTCTATGTCAAGACATGCTTTCCTATTTGAGCTGCAACTATTCATTGATGGTGTAGGACGACTAGATCTTTATCTCAATCACTTGGGCGCTTTCTCTTATTCTTCTCCACACCCACTACCATTTTGGGGTTGCTCCCACCTTGCATTGTGCTACATTCGCCTAAGAAACCTTTGTTTCTACGTTTTTTGGACAGGAGCCTTTGTCACTTGGTTCTATTCACTTATGTTGGGTAGTGTTTGCTTCCTCAACAATTTTTCTGGCCCCCACCTGACAGTAGGCACTATGATCATTTTTCATAGTCCATTCACACGCTCCTGCCACCTACATGTCAGGGTATCATGCATTTTTGGTCATCACCTCACCGTACTCATTTCTACCCATTGCAAACTACTAGTTATACTTCACATTGGTTATGATGGTCACAGTTCACCTGATGTATTTTCTGCTACATTGTCTTATCGACCCCATGCGGCACCTTCAATTTTAGCACCGACACTGCCAGGTTGGCAGTTCCACATCGACGCCAGAACCATCTTCTTCTAGCTCCACTCTCTGTTTCATCGTGCTTGCTCCCATGTCACTGTTCCATACCATCAGCAATCATTAGTATTGGTATACATTGGTTTTCTTCTTTTCCTTGTTATTTTATTTAAATTTCTTCTTTTCATTTAATGAGTGGTGACATAACCTGCGGACGAGTCACATGCTTAGCTAGGGGGAGTTGTCATGTCGTAAGCCATGTCACGTCTTAAACTGTCACATCATATCTTTGCCATATCCTTCTTAGTACGTCGTAATCCATTTCCCCTGATTTCACTTATTTAATACCATTATTATTGTTATTTACTGGTGTATTTTGATGTTTAGCAGCTTCGAGCTCAATTCTTCCAGCCTCGAATGAAGATATAATTTATTTATATGTGTTAATGGAAAATTTACTTTGGTTGACCTTCCTTGTATCATTCTTCCTTGACTGACCTTCATTGTAATTTAATTATTATCATTTGTATTTATTCCTTGATGGCTGACCTAGTCATTTGTAAAGGTGCGACCTATCTAGCAATGTATATATAGAAGGTCACTTTCCTTCATTCAAGCATCAAGCAAAGTTCTATCTCCTTCTCCATTAAGTGTGAGTTCTTCAAGAAGAGTAGTGTGAATTCATATAGGAGAAAATTGTGAGTCTATTCAAGTGCAGATTGAAGGGCAGACTATTAGTGTGTACTATGGCCATTGCTGGTGCTATTTATTGGCCTTGTGTGTGGCCTCATTATAAAGATACTTGTTGCCATTGCTCATATATATAAGAGTTATATTTTTTGTTGGTTTTTTCTCCCTCAAGAGGAGGGTTTTCCCAGGGTATTTGTTGTGTTATTGTCTCTAATTTTAAATTAATTTTTTGTGCATTAAATCTAATCATAAAACTAACAGTGTAACCGTAAGTTGTTATGATGACATCGGTGTAAACCAATCTTTTCAAACATTACAACCAGTTCCTTCTAAATTTTGTCACTCGTTAACCTCCCACCATTTAGGTTGTAGATGATAACTATGTACTATTCCCAACACCTATCTTTAGTGGCAGTTTATGCATTTGTTAGTGACTTTCATTTGTATAGTTCTTTTGGTTGTGGAAATCTCCTAGTAGCGTCATGGTAGGAGAACATCGTCATCATTTTGAGCCTCTAACTACGAAAGAATTGAGGGCACCAAAGGCTGCCGAGGCTTATAATATTTTCAAACATGCAAGATGAGATGTATACTTTAAACAATTAAGAAGGTATGATGAAAGGATTGAGTGAGAATTCGCAATGATTTGCCATAAGAAGAAGGCAAAAGTTCATGGTCTAACAATTCCTTTCTTAGTGGAAGCCATGGTCGATGTCTCTAGGTTTCCACTCTTAGGGGAGAAATATTTTTTGAATAATCCCAAACTCGCCATGGACCTCAAACCTTTGTGCAAGAAGTTCCTAGAATGAGGGGAGTCTGTTGAAATCATCACTGGACAAGACGCAAAGTTAATCTCACTTCTGCAGCCCTGGGACAATGTAGCAAAATTCATCATTTAGTACATAATCTATGAAGTTAGGTATGTATATGTTTATGCTAAGCAGTTTCAACTCATGAATCATCTGAGATGGGGTATGCTTTTGAATATGCCATATTTTCTTTATTCCTCTGTAAATCAAATGCGGAAAGTAATTCAAAAGGGGCATGAAAACTCATTAGCTCACCATGGCCTTATCAAATTATTAGTGGTAAGAGAATTAAAACGACACTCTCCTCCATGGGATTGGGATTTTCTTCTTGGTGATGATAACCTAGATAACTCTATGGAGGAAGATTCTCCTATCAACCCACCTAGTTCTTCTAAAAAGGAGGATTTTGTAGGGACAGAGTCAAATAAAGGTAGCAATAATGAAAGTTCTTCAAATGAACATAGTGAAGACTCAGGGACAAAATAACCCTCTAGTGATTCTTCTAGACCTGTGAGGAAGAGGGTTTCTAAAAATGGTATCAAGAAAACCCTAGCCTCAAGTAGCAAATTGGCCAAGAGCTCCCATGTTAACCCTACTAGTAGCAAATCTATCAAAACTAGCACACTAAACTAGGAAACTAGGGGTAAGAAAAAAAGGCATAGCAAGACATCCTTAATCTCTCCTGGCTCTTCAAATAAACAAGCCTCAATTGCTCCTGATGACAAAGAGAAATCACCCAGTAAGCAAAAAACCCCAACTAAAGAGAAATCACCTATTGTTACAACAAAAAAATTGGAAAATCTAGCAAATGTTCTAGGTTCTGAACAACCCAAAGAAGTGGATGACTGTACAGTCCTAGGTGTCGTGTATCACAGAACTAGAAGGTCAATAAATGCTTCTAAGGAGCTATGGAGGAGTAATAGAAGGAATTCAAAAGAAGCACTTGTGACTACTGATAAAAATGAAACTAGATGTGAATAAGAGACTCAACGAGCCCTTAGTCCCATCCTTTAGTTTTAGAGGGAGTATTAATAGCTACAAAGGAAGGAAAAATAATGGAACCCTTGGATGAAAATGAACTGGGCATGGAAGAATGGTTTGTGTCACACGAGGAGGATATTCATGTAATGACACTAATATTCAATATTTTCACATTGAACTGGTACCTAAAAACACCGTCAACCTTGCCAAACAAGGAACCACTGAATTATCTCCCCAAATGGAAAAGCAGGAGTTGAATATGTCAGTTGGCAATGAATAAGAGCATATATGGAGACACCCCCAACTAGAAATCAAGAAGTAGAGGAAGAAATTAAGGAGGGAAATCCTTTTTTAACAAATGAGGAAATTTGTGACCTACAAAACTTGGTAGCCAAGTTGACAGAGGACAATCCTCTATCAACAAAAGAAGAAATACAAGGTTTGCAAGATTTGGTGACCAAGTTCAGGGAATAAAATCAAGCATTGTAGGATTCATTGGCTAGGGTGACTGAATAAAATGAGGCCCTTCAAAGATAGGTTTAGGACACATGCTCTCTTGATTCCTCATAGACAAAGGAGATTCAACAACTTAAGGAAGCACTTGAGCAGACAAATGCCTCCAGTACATCCCTCATGACCATTCAAAAACATGAAAAGAAAATGCAAACATTATACCAGTCATGGGTTAAGGAAGTCACTAACACAATGCAAAAACTAGCTCCTTTTTCTCCTGGTTTATATTTTATATTCTTTTGCATGAGGACATACAAAACCCTAAGCTAGGGGAAATGATGGGGGTGAAATATGTCTCTGTTTTATTTTTTATTTTCCCTTAAAATTTGTCATTTTTTAGCATTTTTTTTGCTCTTGACACCATTTGATAATGAGATGAAGATGTTTTATAAAATGCAAGGAAAGATGAAAACCTGTGAATATACCGAATTACTTTGATTGTTTATTGATTATCTCTATACTTTTGGTAGCAGAGGATGCTTAATGGATGGCGCATGGATAAGGGCATTGGTGGAATGGAGTTGAGACCGTTTGAGAGTTATTTGTCATTTTGGTTAAACTAGTGTTGAGTTGTATTTATCTATTTTAAGTTGTTATTCCATTTTGAAACAATGGAAAAAGACTTCAAGCTATTTTTTATTATCTTTTAAGGTTGTTGGTCGTAGACCGAAACAACCAAAGACTCTTATATGTTTTTATCTAGTAATAGTTAGAATTTTAATCATTCTATGATATCTATAAATATGTAAGCCAAGACTTAGTCGATATAGATGATAATAATATATTGATACAAATTTCTATTTGCAACTTAAAATACGGTGAAGTGATTTGAATGAACGATTGATTAGTGTGGAGTATTTTGTGTTCATGAGCTTCATCACTGATAATCGAAGAAGGAAAGGCTCACTTCATCAATTACCTAGTGATTACTACAATAGGATTTCATTGTGTGGTAATAAGTACGTTAGCTTTATATTCATTTCTCTATAGTTTACAATTGTCACCATTTATCATTAAATGTGTATGAGTTTCATTCAACATGTTATACTCTATAAATATTGATTGGTGTGATTATCAAATATACATGAGTAAAGTTTAGTACATTTCATTTTAGTTCTTCCTTTTAATTACATTATGTTTGTCGTGTGGAATAATAATGTTGTTTACTATTTTATATTAATCGGTTTCTATTACAAATTGTTTTAATAAAGCCTCTTGTCACAAAACTGACAGGAGGTTTCATAGCTAGATTGTAGAATAAACATAGACTGAGCAATTGCATTCATCCACACTTAGCCTACTAGGTTCAGCCCTTAGGAAAGTAGCCCCAATATCTTTCACAAGTTCACGACCCCCAAATTGACATCGAGGAGTAAACTGAGGATACTTTGGAACTCTCAAGGATTGATTTAGACCCATCTACCTAAATTAAGATAGAATTACAAGGATAGTTTTACCCATCATATTGACCATAGTTTAATCAAATCATAAGTGTTGAACACTTCTTCTTACTATATGCCTAAAAGTTTTAGATTGGGTTGTGAAACTCATAAGAGTGTAACAAAACTCAGTCACAAGCTTCCAATCAAGAGAAAATAGACCTTCAACATAGACTAGAGCAAAGATGAGTTCATGTCAGGTTCACCAAAATGTGGAGGAGGATATTCAACACCCTCAAGACGACGAGGTCTAAAGGGGAAAATATTCATGAACTATCTTAGGGATCAATGCTCAGGTGATAGGATAAAGAGATGAAGAATTTTTTGTATATTTTATGCAGAATTAAAATGGGACAGTTTCATAAACTAAAAGAGTAGGTTGCAAAGGTATTTTGTGCAAACTAGAAATCTCTCGACCAAGGATGACAATGTGGCACGTGGATGTCCCTACAATGTGCTAGCATCTCATACGGACTAAAAAATAAGTTTACAATAGAAGACAACTAGGAACCTATTGACAATCTAATAGCTGAAAGCTTGAAATGCACTAAAGTAATGAAAAAATAATAGAGATAAACATAAACAAGACTAAATGAAAAGGAAGTGATAAAGATGAGAAGAAAGAGAAAGAATACTCATAAGAGGTCCAAGAATGAAGCCTCCAGCAAAAAATATACTTTCAACACCTGCACACATGGAAACAAGAGAAAATGTTGGGGTTGTTTTAGGGGCTTTCCTTAGTCAAACCCCCATGTTGGTGCTTCCACCTCCACGAAAAACCAAATATGATTGAGATAGAAAAGAAATAGATGAGATAAAGAAAGATAGATGTGCTAGAATAATATGCTAACAAAATAAATAGACAATTCAATGTAGATAATGTAATAAAGAAACTAAAGTTACCCTCCTTTAGCAAGTGAGAATGTTGAAAGGAAGAAGTTGCAATCTCCAAGCTTGAAAGAGCTATGTGAGGTTCCTTGTAAGAGTGAGAAAGTGTGACAAAGGTGATAAAATATTGTTGTGATGTAGGAAAGAAAGGAGTACTAAGAATGAGAGAATGAGAGGATGGATGGAAGAGTGAATGAAGGAGAGAGCCAAAATGGAGTGTTTAAGGAAGGTATATGCATGTAAAGGGTCATCCCAATGCATTTGCAAGTTGTTGAGATGTTACACTCACAGATAGGTGTGAAGTGTAACATCTAAACAGCTAAAGCAAGCATGAATCTTTATGGGACATTTGCACAGTGTGCATACGTCTACATGACATGTATTCATCTGTGACAAAAATTCATCTTAATGGACGAGAATAGGGTTAAAAGATAAAATTAAGGGGATACCGCATTATCAAATTTAATTTATCGAAAGGGGAGGTTTATGGAATGCAAAATTACATAGGATGCAATTTTTGACATTACAGAGGCTTGGAAGACTTGCCCACCTCCCCTTGTGCTAGAGGCCTACTATGTTGTTCTAAGAATGAGCCAACATACTATAGTGTCTCCACCTCAACACCCTCCTTCACAATAGAAGGGATAGTGATATGCTCAAAATTTGTTCTAGAAATGGGGTCTCAATGCCTGTTTTGGGCACATTGTGCCCCCACCTCTACTTTGAAACTCTCGCATATCAAAATAATTAGGGAGCTTATTGAAGACAAACTCATAATAGATTTTCCTCAAGAATTATTGTGGTACCTCATTATTATTGCATGGAGAATCATCAAAAACCATCCACCACCTATCTAAAAAATTATTCCTTATCCCTTGGTGGTGGCACCAATGGATAGGGAACCTTCTACAAGTTCCATGTAAGGGCACTGCATTGGTTCATAGGTCAATGAATAAAGCATACAACTCCAATTTAAAAAAAAAATGTTTAACTTACTCATAAGATAGTTTGTCTACATAAAATTATTTTATTTTTTCCCTCTTGTTGGATCAACTATTGATTTTCCCACTCATTGATACTATGTGAGAGACAATGGACTATAGTGATTTGACAAGGTCGGACCTATGGGAGTTTGTTGTTGCTAAATCTTTCAACCTTGCAATTATTGCCTCAATTTCTCTTTTATTGTTTTCCATTTGACCTGATATGTTTTCTTGCGGTCTTGAAGGATGTCAAGGTACTGAAGGAGGGATTTTTTGTGGTTGTTCATCAACAAGATTTTGATGAGGGGGTGAATCAAGGTTTTGATCATTTGGGGGTGCATTCTCAACTCCTAAAAATTAAATAAATTCCACTCAAAAAACTAATTGAATCTATCTATTTAATACAAATTTTACACTAAAAAACTAAAAATACTTACCTCTTCGACCTCAACATTGTCATGGTGATATTTTGGTTATGAATTGGAGAGTGAATGGCGAGGAACGTGGTCTCTAAGAATGCGAGCGTGCTTGAGGATACTTGCAAGGAGAAAGAGAGAAATGAAGTTTAGAATTGTGAATTTCATTTTTATGGTCAACAAACCATAATGTGAGCATGTTATAACACGCCCGTGTTATGCCTTGAATTGACCGAGCTTGAGCCTCGATCAATTCAAACCTAAACGTACTCACGTTTAGGTATCTAGGGGCCAAAAAGAGAGGTGGTGAATTTTTGAAGCTCAGTCAATTCAAGCCATAATAGGAGCACATTTAGGTCTCTAGAGGGCTAAAAATTGAGGTGGCCATTTTTGGCCCCCTATCTTTGTGACATCCATATTCAACTTTGATTGAGCTTAGCACTCCATTTGAATATTAAATTGTTCTACATAATCTTCTTTGTTCAATTTAGATTGGTCTATGTATATATAAAACACATGTTTGACCTTCCTAAATAATTTTAGGTAACAATAAATAAAAAATTTAATACAAAACATTTTAATATATTACGTGATGTTATATTTGTGTTTAATCAAACTTACTACACCGTCGAATTGACCTAGAACTTACACGTATTCTGCACTAATCTTTAGTAGATAACTTGCCAAGCACTTCGAACAATTAGAGCATAGGAAAATGTGTCGAGATTTTCCTTGATACTCGTTCATGCAAGTCTATTGGGTGAGAAAATGTACAATGGATTATGACTCAATTGACATGCCAAATTCTTTCCACCAAAGATGGTCAATCTGTGCTTTATGTAAGTGCATTCCAGAGAAGCACAATCACATAATGCTGATAGGATGGTATTTAGAAGTAGCCTTCCTCAATTAATTACATGTTCAGTCCCTCCATTAAATATATATAACTTATTTAGATAAGTACATGGGAATTCATCACCTGTAAACAAGACAAACTGAATCTCCTCTATATAAGATGCATAGGATCCCCACTTCTCATAAGGAAGTCAGAGCTTAAAATCTGAAACTATCTTCTGCCATTTGTTTCAAACAAGCTAAATAACTATGAAGGCAATTGCATGGTTTGTTGTTGCACTTGTTGTGCTACAGCATGCTGGAACAGTGCACGGCCAGCTTAACAACTACTTCTACAGCTTTCCTTGTCCATATTTGGAGAGAATTGTGTCCAATGTTGTGAGATCTGCTGTGATGAATGAGACAAGAATAGCAGCTTCTCTTCTTCGCCTCCATTTTCATGACTGTCTTATTAACGTAGGTTTTTTCCTCTTTCTTGGTATTACTATATAAACGGTTAGGACTGGATTGTAATATTGGCTTTCTTTTTACATATTATATGGTGTTGTGGATGGATGTTTTTTCTTCTGCTGTTTAATTTATTTATACAGTTCATTGTATGTACGTCTTGCATGTTGTTCTTGTCCATCCACTCTAAGTTGTCTGTACGTTGTGGTAAATATATCAGTTATTTATGTAGAGATCCAGATCTAACTTCATACACACAATTACTGGTTAACTAATTGATATAAACTCTTCCAATCTTGTCTAGTATTCTACTAAACTGTAGCTGTACCTTTAGAGTACCAGTGATTTTTTTATTGATTTGTGGACATTACTCTACTTTATTTACTTCTTTTCTTTTCAATCCATTTTCATTGTGGAATAGAATGTTTTATTCTCAAAAGTATGACTGTAAATAGAATTCAAACAAATTGAGAATTTTAATGGTAATCGATAGCATATGGATCTTGATCATGCCATAGGAAAACAAAACTAAATATGGATATCAATGGATGTTCAAGCAAGAAGGCCGTTTAAATTAGAATATCTGAGTAAATAAATATGAATACAGCTATATTATATAATTGTAGGACATCAAAAAATTGTGGGTATTGGACCAGAAGTTGTCCATGATACTGTAATAGAATTTTCAGGCAGCTTTGTCAAAAATTGAATAGTTTTTTTCTTTTTCTTGGCCGTGTCGAAAGTAAAGAGATGAGAAGATTTTATGAACATGGTATAGTTATCTAATAATATTATGTCAGGTGCAGATAAAATTCCCTAGTATTAGTCCATTTAAGAAAAAATATCATGGTTGTCATTTATAGAGATATAGTCATATCAACTAATATCTAAATGTAATAGAGTAGGTGTCCATTCAGTCATGAAAAAATGAAATCACCTTCCACTATGTGTATCTCATGTCTCTAAGTGACTTTACTTTTAGATTGCATGTCTTTTAGAGGGAACAGAGTCAGACTCCACTAGCAATGTCAATGGATTATACGAACATTGTAAATGTGTTTTTCACACAAGTTGTTTTCTATATCAGGATTAGAGTGCAAGATGTCTTTTTCCTTAGATTTTTCTATGTATGGAATTGTTCTGCCTCGTCCAATAAACCCAGCATTGTCAAGAGAGGACATTAATAGAATTTATAAACTACTGATGGATTTCACCTGCTTTTAATACAGGGATGTGATGCCTCAATTTTGCTAGATGACACAGACAGCTTTGAAGGAGAGAAAACCGCCGGTCCTAATCTTAATTCAGCTAGAGGATTTGAAGTGATTGATACCATAAAAGCAGCTGTGGAAAGTGTATGCAATGCCACTGTTTCATGTGCAGACATTCTCAGCCTTGCAGCCAGAGATTCAGTCTATCTGGTGTGTAAATTTTTTCCCACTCAATGAAATAACTCTCTCTGTTTCCCTCACGTGCTCATACCCATATATAAGCAGGGTATTATAGGATATCTATATATATATATATACAAATTAATTGTTAGTGTAGTTACTGAAATGTTTACTTTGATTTGCTTTATTTATACAAGACTGGGGGACCTTTCTGGCAAGTAAACCTGGGAAGAAGAGATGGTACGACTGCAAATAAAAGTGCAGTAAATGCCAACATCCCGTCTCCTTTTGATTCGCTTGATACAATCATCAAAAAATTTCAGAGAGTTGGGCTTTCAGTTCAAGATGTGGTAGTACTCTCAGGTAAAAAGGACTTTTAAGCAAAAATGGTGAAATGATTATAGTATTGTTCGAATTAGTGAAAAGTTATAAAACGAACTCTCCAAGCTTTGTTTTCTTGTCTTAAAGAATTTCAGTAAACAGGCACTAGGTTATTAGTGAAATTATCTACTTAATTCTGTGATTTCCAACGACTCTCCCAATTTTCCTGTGTAATTAGTGTCTTCCATTTTCTTTGTTTCCAAACTCTCTTCAGATTATTGTTCCAGTTTCACTCTGAAGGGAGTATGAGTTGGTGTCCTTGAAGTTTGGTTTGGTTGCCTTGTTAAGGTTCACAAGCTATGCCATCTATAACCTAAAGTCAACTAATATAACTACCAATCTATTGCACCGTTAGTATTTTATGTAGTATTTTTTTTTGGTTCCTTCTAAGTTATGTTCTATTGGTCTAAGGTTGGTTCAGTTTAAACAACACAATCTAAGTTTTGACTTGTTTAGGTGGCTTATCTTAAATCATACTAATAGGTGGGTCTTCTTGGAGAAGTATGATTTCAGATTAGCCATCTAAACGAGTCAAAGCTTAATGTGTGTCGTTTAAGCCTGACTGAATCTATCAAAGATTTGGTTTTCTGTTAATCTCACATTTTGTTTGTTCACATTAACTTTGGAAGGGTCTACCAGTTTCACTCTGAAGTCGGTCTAAGTTTGTTTTGATTTTCTTGATTTCAAGGTTTTGGGTACATCACTGTAAGTACATCTGCCATTGTCCTCGTATCGTAAGAGAGGGCAAAGTTTATAAACAAATTTATTTCATTCTATACTTATATAACTTGTACTTTCTATTATATTTTCTGTGTTAAAAGTATCCACTTTAGTTGGGTTTACCAATTTCACGATGGCATCAGGCAAATTCACCGTAAGCAATTTACGGTCGGAAAATTCATAGTCAACAATTCACCACTGGAAAATTCACCGTCATGACAAATTCACCTAAAGGAAAATTCACCACCAGGGAAAACTAATCGCATTGCCATTTTTTAAATTAATTACTTGAGGTGAATTTGTCATGCCGTGAATTTTTCCGTGATGAATTGTTGGCAGTGAATTTTCCCGCGGTGAATTACTGGCGGTGAATTTTCCTAGAACCATAATTGACATGAGTCAGTTTTTTTTGGTTCTGTTGGTTCACATTGATTTATTGATAGATGTCTGGTGTGTTTTATTCAGGTGCTCATACAATAGGCTCTGCTCGCTGCAATACTTTCAGCTCAAGGCTATTCAATTTCAACAGTACAAACAGCCCAGACCCAACAATTGAGCAGTCCTTGTTAGGAAACCTGCAAAGCCTGTGTCCAGATGGCAGCAGTGATCCTAACACACTAGCCCCACTGGACTCTGTGACCAAAGACATATTTGATAATTCCTACTTCAAAAATCTTCAAAACAGTAAGGGTCTTCTTCAGTCTGATCAGGCTCTGTTCTCAACTCCAAATGCATCTACTGCGCTCTATGTTAATTACTACAGCAATTTTCCCAATGCCTTCTTCATGGACTTTCGTGTTTCTATGATGAAGTTGGCAAACCTAAATGTTCTCACTGGATCGGATGGAGAGATTAGGAAAAACTGTAGGTTTAGAAACTGATGAATTGATAAACTCTTTAAGGAAAATCAGTGATAGCATGATTTCCAACAAGTACTTAGGTTGAGTGGTAAGACAGTGGGCTGTTTAGTGCATCGTGTTATGCAAATTAATAATGGTAGGTCAGACTATGGAGCTTGTATACTGTAATATTGCTTTCTTACAAGTGTAGTAGTTATGAATCTTTGCTTAATGCATTCTCCTATTGTTGGGTATAATCTTCTCCTCTCACCGTGAGTTCTCGAAAATGGAACATGACTTTTAGTTTTGTAAGTGGCTAATTGACAATGGAATAGAATGTTCCTTTCTGATTTTATTTATGATAATGATAACTTTCTAGCATTTACGTCCGGTTGATCTCTCATGGAGTTCTCTTCTATTACTCTTCTCTAGCAAGCTAGAATATTAGTATTAAGAAAAGTTATCAAAGAACTTTAGTCGAGACTCCTGCATATTATTCAATGAATGAAATGTCTACGACAAGGATCTTTTTCCTTTTCTTTCGTTATATTAAAATAGAATAATAGATTAAAAAAATTAGAGCATATTTTTGAAAGTATAAAGTTTATCAAATAATTATATAGTCATAGTCTTCATCACTTAGGTTTGGTCTCAAGAGAGAAAAATGAGACCTAAATTAAAATGATGCAACCTTATACTTTATATAGAGTTTGGGACATGTCAAAATAGAAGATGAAGAAGATTATATCCAGAGTTTATATTGCTAGCATGTAACACATTAGAATAAGAAATGATAGATCATTAACACCAACATGAACATAGCTAGACTAGACCAACCTTCAAAATTCATATTTGGATCATACACATTACTAGTATCCACAACCACCAAAAGCTCTACACTAGTCTTGTGAATCAATGTCTTGATTACCGCCATGACTTTTGACATGTTATTTAGACATACAACCTCTAAACTTGTCTACAAGGGAGCCTCATGGCAATACAAATTTTCCCTCGGTTGAAGAGGGTCCTTGTAGAGGGAAAGACAAAGAGACACCAATTCCAACTCACTAACGAGGGAATGAAATCTGTCCAAGAGTTCCTAAAAGACCCCAATTGGAATAAATGCTTGTGGGTTCAAGTTGTTATCAACTATCTCAACAAAATCAAGGATTTTCTTATGATTCCTTGTGTATTCACATAGCCAAAAATGTTATGAAAGGTGTCTCAACCTTGCATTCTAATGTTAAGGACAAAAAAAAAAATTGGGCTATAGAATAGAAAAAATCAATTTCTAGACTATAGACATCATTTTTTACCCTAAAAATATCAAAATGGGTGGTAACTAGAGCAAGTTGATTATGTTAATGCAAAGATCTTTCAAATGTACAAATTTTGTGAAAATGAGCCCAATTGAGTTCTTGGGTCAAAAGTTATGGCCTATGAAAGTTGGGCCTCCCATATGAAAATTGTAAAAACATCTATGAGACATAAGAGAGCTATAAGAGGGAGTTACTCTTGTTGACCAAATTATGACTCATGTTATGACACATCATAAGACATCTTTGAATGGAAATAATGGAACACCCAAGTTGGTGAGTGGATTATGGAAAGCTTATGAAAAGTGGAAAGGATATGTTTTTTATTAGGTAAGCAAGGTTTTGAAAGGGCCATGACCCTTGTACAAGGAGAAAGATAGAGCATTAAGCACAACCCGACATCAAAGAACAACCAAGTAGAACAAAGAGACTACAAAATATAAAGCATAACAATACTTGAAACACCAACCAACCAACACAAAGTCATGGTGGTTTGAAAAATTGTTCCAAAGATTTTTGCTTTATCATAATACAAGGGCTCATCTCCTCAAATATTTTATTTTTTGGTACAGGGAGAAATTTCTCAAGACCACTGATAGATCCAACTTCCAATCCTGTAGTTTTGAAAGAAGAATCCAACATAGAGGAATTCTCTTTAAAAACAACATTCTAAAACTCCTCAAAGGGAGTAGTGTACTCCATAGAAGTTGGCATTTTTTCCTTTTTCTTCCAAACAAAATGATGTTTCTTATTGCTCGAGCAAGTAGTGGAGGCATGACCTACTTTTCCACAAGAATGATAAATAATTAGAGAGTCTTCATATTTGATCTGTTGCACCCACTTACCAAATTTTGAAGATAATGTAACTTGAGTGGGGAGCGCAACGTTATTCTCCACAAGCACACAAACTCTAGTGAACAACAAATGCTTCTTGAACTTGGTGATGTTATTAGTAGCACAATATTATCCAAAACAATTAGAAATGTTCATAAAAATCTTTTCATGCCAAAACTCTAGAGGTAGCCCTTGCAAATGAACCCAAACAGGAAACTTGAAAGTTTCTTTCATTGGGTTGAAACTGGGAGACCAATTTTGAATACAAAGGTCATTCAAGCTGAGAAACTAGGGGCCATCTAGAAGGACCCTTGAACAATCCTCTAGCCAAGAAAAGGGGAAAAAAAACCATTTAACATGGCAATTACCTCAACTTGGCCCAGTGTGTGGACTTATTTTAGGATTTGGGAATTGTGATTTTTATTAGTAATTCGGATACCACATTTTAGGTGTTTTTAACTCATGGTTTCCTAACTACCATTTGATGGTTTCATGTATTATTTATCCTATTTATTGGGTGCTTGAGATGTAGATTTCATAGTGAGTTTTCTAGGTAATGTTATGCTATTATAATTATCTAGATCTCTTGTTGGTGATATTCTAATAAAGGATTAGACTCTACAAGCATATTGTATGCATCAATTATTGAATAATACATTAAATAAGTTTGTTCAAAGTGGATTTTTTCTCTTGAAAGAAATTTCCCCACATAAATAATTGTGTCAAGGTATTTAATTTTTTTGCTTATTTCCTTGTAATTGTATGATTATTTTAAAAATTTCACATAGCTTCTCTCATAGATTAGTGTAGGAAGTCTATTTTTCACCTCTACTTACTTTTATTTAGTATTAGAGCCTAATCACCTCATATTCTAGGTGTTAGGGATAAGGTATTTTTGTACTAATCTTGGATTGAGTAGAGCTTGTATAGAAGGAGATCTTATTGTAGGAAAAATGGTGAGAACATTGATAGAGATGAATAAATTCATGGGCACTAACTTTGAGATTTGGAAACTCAAGATGGAGGATATGCTTGTAGATATATACCTATAACTTGTCATATTCTAATCCAAATTGGCTAGAATGGATGAAGCTAACATAAAAAAATATTAGATAGAAAAGTATAGGGTCTCACTAAGCTCTATTTGGAAGACTCTATGTTGTTAAATATACATGAAAAATTCGTTAAACAAAAACTCTTTTTCATAATTTAGGATAGATTTTATTAGGCTAAACTTCTAGTAAATAAACTTCTCCTAAGAAAGCAGTTGTATGCCTTCAATATGGAAGGTGGTGGTTATATGTTCAAGCACTTGAATGCATTCAATATGATTGTGACCCAATTGCTTTCTATTAGAGTGAAGATGGAGGTAGGGGATCATTGCATGACACTTTCATGTTCTTTGAAAAAACCATGGGATTACTTGGTGGTGGAAATTAGAAGCATTATCTCAAAACTCAAGATGGATGAGGTAGCTACATCATTAATCTCAAAGGAGATGTAAAGAAAAAATTAATCTACTAAGGAGGCCTTATTTTTTCATGGAGGATTGAAAGAGAAAGGAAAGAAGAAGGACAAAAAGAAAGACAAATCTAGATCCAAATCCCATGGCATATTCAAATATCCTAAAAACACCAAGGCTAAGTTTTGGAACTATGGAAAAATTGTATTTTAGAAAAGAATACGATGATAAAAGTAAAAGAGAAAGTATTTGTAGTGTAGTAAAATGCATACCTTTGCATTTTCACACTTGTTTGGGCCTTCCTTGCTTTATTTCTACTTCTTTATGGCTTAATTGGTTGTATTTTTCATCCACAAGCCTAATTAACTATATATTTTCATGGAAAATCCCAACAAACACCAAAAGATAAATGATCATTTAATGATTATATATGTGTCCCTGATTTATGGAGTGGGACTAAAATGCCGCCTAGGGCGTCTTTGTCCTCCATGGGTGTTGGGACCCTGATTTTGAATACACCTGAAAAGGTCCCTTTTTGGAGTTTGTGCCCTAAGATTTGAGCCTTGGGACTAAGATGCTGCCTAGGGCTTTTTTTTCCTCCTTGGCTTATTTTCAGGACTTAATTTCAAATTCTAGTGGGATTTAGCCTCATTTATTTCATGATTTCATATGTCAGCTTGTTGTGGTGTAATTTCAAGATATTAAGCATGAATAAGTATAAATACAAGGTTCCTCCACTCATTTTCATAACAAGCATTCAAGTATTCATTTCTAAGGCAAGTTGATGCATTCAAGAGCAATTCATCAAGCATTTGGAGCCATCATCAAGATTTAAGCTTCATGTCAAGGGTTTAGTGCATCCATTCATGTTGTTGAGCCAAGATTGTGGATGTAGCATTGAAGATCTATTTGCAACCATTGTTCACATCATATCCAAGGATCCAAGATCTACATTCTTCATGGCCACTACATGATAGATTGCATATTTTCTTCACAAGACATCATACAAGGTGATATCATTTACATATTTCATGTTTCATGCTTCATTTCATCATTTGGTTTAATTACCAACAAGGGTTTTGACCAAGGAAAACCCCCATTCACTAACAAACAAGTTTTTTTCCCCTCTTGCATGTTTGTGTTTGCAGGTTTAGGTTGAAGACTTGAAGATCATTTGGAATGCAAAGTTGTAAAGTTGCAAAATTACATTGCCAAAGTTGCCATCTTCACAGAAACTCACCTATACGTTGAATCCGAAAGTTTCAAAACCTGAGATTGGAGGAAAAACAAGTGCAGACCTTGGAGCTCAAGACCACATTCAAAGTTTTTAGAAATTCTGAACGGGACTAATACGTCACCTTGGGTGTCTTAGTCCTCCCAAGCATATTTTTTAGAGATTTTTTGAGATCCTGTTCCAACATCCAAAGACTTCGCATTAGCCCCAAAAAATAGCAGTGAGACTAATATGCCACCTTGGGCATCTTAGTCCTCCATAGCATATTTTGACAGCTTCTTTGCATTTCTGGAATCCTCACAACACCTCCAGACTTCCCAGATACCCATACCCTAACTTGGTGTAGTTTAATTTCATCATTTGTACTCATTATTTGGCTTGCATTACTAAGTTTTGTGAGTTAAAAGTTAAATTTTCTTTTCCAAGCATTTGCTTGGTGATGAACCCCTAAAAGTTGAAAAAGCCCCCTCCTAGGTCCTCCTCATTGTGAATTGACTCACCTTATGAGGTTGTTAGTCAATCCAATTGGGACTCCTAGCACATCCTTGAGTGATTTGGTTGGAGAAAGAGTGATATTTCTAGATATCCATTTTTCCATAAATCATTTTGGTGAACCCGACTTCTTGAGCATTCATTTTCTGATTTGGAGTCCATAAAAATCCCTAGATCTAGGTTGCATTCATTCTTGCATTGCATCTTGCATTCTAGGGTTTCTCATATTTAGTGAAAGTGCATCTAGGGTTTCTCATATTTGCATTTGTGAAAGTGCATATAGGTTGCATCTTTATTTTATTGCATCATTTTATTCCATTAAAAAATTGAAAAGTGCATTATTCATCATCCTAATTGCATTTAGACACATTGTTATTGCATTCAAAATTAAAAAAATTGCATTCAACTTTGCATCCAATTGCTCATCAATAGTCACTTTTTCTTGTATTCATTTGCACAATTTTTCGTTTCCAAACATTGGGTCCCTAGGTAGGCAATCTGGGAACATTGTAATCAACTCAGAATTTGCTATTTTTCTGACAAAAACCTCTCCTAGGACAAAAAATCCCTTCCTGGAATCTTAGTCCCTCTATGGGTTTTTACCTCAAAATCCTATATGAGTTGATTGCATTCTATTCCAATTTCTAGACCCTTCAAATTCCTTCACTAGGACCAAGATGCCCTTACTAGTGTTTGAGTCCCTATGAGAGTGTTTTAGTGAAAGAGAATACAACCCGGGAATATCCTAATGATCACATTCGTGCTTCTCCCAATATCTCTCCTATTTGTGAAGAAGGTATTTTGGTGTTAGAAGAACCAATCAATGAAATTTTTTAGAGTCCTAGTTGTTTCTCTCCTTCTACCTCTCTTAGTGAACAAGACATTGATGACTCTCTTTGTGATCCCTTCCCTACCTATCCTATTAGGGAACAAAGGAATGAAACCATAAATGATCATGACAATCATGTTTGTTCTTCTCCTAGTGTATCTCCTAGTTGTGAAGATGATACTTTGATGTCAAAAGATCTAATTGATGAAAGTCATGGGAATCTTGATTTCCTCTCTTCCCCTAGAGAAAACATTCTTGAACAAGACAACAACATCATGGATGAAAAGGAAAATTTGACCATTGATAACTCCATTACATGCGATGAAGTCATCTTAGAAGAACCAATCCTTGAATATCAAGAACATTTGGTTTGTAGTTCTCATAAAAACTCTCCTCCTAGGGAGGATATCATGGTGCAAGAAAATCTGAACATTGACACATGTAATGAGGCTTCCTTAGGTGAAGTGGCATTAGAATGTTCTTCACTAAGAGATCATGTAAATAAAGACAACATTGTTGAGGTTCTAACCACACAAATTGGATCTCCTTTAATTAGTAAGCTTCCTAAATCACCTCCCAATAGCAAATCACATAAGAAAATAAGAGATTTCTTGAAATATATGATGCAATCTAGCAATTTTTTGCAACAAAAAAGATATAACACAATTGCTCAAACATGTAGGGGACCACAAATATCTCTCACAACATCACCATCACCTCAACATATTTTTCCTGGTACTCCTCATTCACCTTTTCATAATATAGTTGAAGATCCTAAGAAGACCCCTGCTAATATATCCATATGGTAACTTATTCAACTATCACCAATATACAAGTGCCTACTTCAAGAAATGTTACAAATAAAGCAGGAGGAGATCCAAGCTTCTATGAAATTGAATAATGTAAAATCCTCCTTTCATCCCACACAAGTCACACAATCAAAAATTGCATTCCCTAAACATGAATTTCCCTCACTTGAGACTCAAAACAAGAATGAATCCTTGATGATAAAGGTGATCATTAATAAAACTACAATTAGGCACACTCTCATACACAATGGAGCTGAAATTAATGTTTGTAACATTGACCTCCTAAATAAAATTGGTGTGGACAAAAGGCTCATTCAACTTAATTATATTCATATTCATGGATTTGAAAATGTTAATAGGCAACCACTAGGGATGATCACATTACCTATTGAGGTCGAACTTGTAGTGTTGCATACCCCTATCCATAACATGTAAGGACCCCTTTCATACAATATTCTCCTCGGGAGACCATGGATTTATGCTATGAAAGGAGTCCCATCTACTCTACACCGTATAATGAAATTTGAATACAACAACAAGATCTACACGGTTGAAGCAGATGAATGAAGCTATGAATCACATGATCACAACACTTCCAACTCTCCTAATACTTTCATTCCAAAATCAAAAGTTGAACCTATACAAGTTGATGCTAATAATTCACCTACAATAAACCTCTTTAGTGATAATTGGGGGTCGTTAGATTTTATGCCTTCTTTCAATAGAGAACCGAAAATCTCACCCTCAAAATCCAAAGAGTCATATACCAACGATTCATTTTCAGATACGAGTTCTAATGATGATTGGGGTCTTACACCTCCCATTATAGGAGAGTGCAAAATCTCACAATCTAAACCAAAACAACCTCGTGTTTCATTCGCTCAACTTAGTTCTACAACATTACCCCATGGTGGTGATGGGGGTTATATAACTCCCATCCCTCATCAAAGGGCCACACATTGTGTGAACCCCAATCCAAATACCTGCAAAACAATAAGAACAAACACCTTAAGTTAGAGATTGCAAGCATGAACAAGGATTCCCCATGAAATCCATTTACAAAACTCAAATTAGGAAAGAAAACAATGAAGAACACAATGAAACAAGAAAATATAGATTCAATCCTAATTAGAATAGCAAACATATGATCCCATGGGGGAATTGGTGCCAATTTGATGTGAAAATTGGCACTTTCCCAATTCCTAAGATGCAAGATTGATGTGTTGAAGAGATTTGATCCACTTTTTTGATGAAGAATGAGAGCTCCAAGCCAAAAATCAACAAAAACCTAGCTAAGAACTCAATGGTGATGGATGAAATTTGATAGATATTTGAGCATGGTAACTTTGCATAATTTATGGATGATAAAATGAGGATATGAGCTCTTTATTTATAGAATGCCAAGATGGATGAATGTCCAAATTTGAGCAATGTGGGACTAACATTCATCCAATGGCAAGATGCCACTTGTAAATCTATGAGTGGATGGAGGATGTGCAAGTTTTGAGGATTGTGCCAATAAATGCATATTTTTGAATTTCAAATTTGTTGAAATGACTTACAAGAGGGAAGGGAAAATGCAATAAATGCCACTTGGCTCAAGGAAAAGGACATGTAAGATGAAGTTATTGCCTTGTTGGATGTACATGTTGACTTGGAATTTTTGAATTCAAATTGGAGAATATTCCAAAAGATGCCTTGTGAGGAAAATAGAGATTTAATAAATGAATTAAATCTATTTTCATGTACAACTTGCAAAATCTAGAGGATGGGACATGACAAGAGATTAAATTAATCAAGGGTTAATTAATTTAATGAGAGAGATTAGATGATGTGACCTATTTGACTCAAATTTATGGATTTATTTAAATCAAATAAGAGAGGAATATGATAAGAGATTAAATAAAGATTTTGATTTATTTAATTAAAAGAGACGGTGTTAGATTAAATCAAATAATGCTTTACTTTATTTAATTTAATAGATAGATTTTAGAGATTTAATCAAATAAAATTAATTATTTAATTAAATAGGGATAATTAGATCGAATGGATTGATTTAATTAACAAAAGAGAGAGAATTAAATAACTGGTTTATTTAATTAAGAGAGGAATATTGATGAATTTAATCAAATAAGGAGATTTGATTAAATGGTTAGACCAAGGGATGATTCAGGATGAAACGATGTTAGTAGGTCAAGATCAGATGCACAATGTCAATCGGTATATTTTACGTGTCTACACACAACTTTAAAAAGGATTTGTGTTCTTGTCAAGAAGTTGATCCTTCTCAAAAGCATAAACCCCCTTCATTTAACTTGGAATATTGTTATTGTATCTGATACAATCTCCCTCCTTCGCATGGATACAATGAACAAATGAAGCAAATCGACATACCATACTCTTTCAAGAAAGATCTAGGTTTACCACCTTTATCTCCACTTTCATCTAAAGCCTTGTCATTTAATGTATGTATGACATCTTGCACAACCAAAGGAACACCTTCTACTATTGATCAAGAGAATATATTGTTGAGACTCCTCTAGGACCGTATGATATCTCTCCCTCCAAGAACATGAAATAATTTTTACTACAAAAATTCATTTTGTGCATATCATAGAGTTCATGGCCATTCTACTAACAAATGTAAGGCTTTACACAAAAAAATTCATCATATCAAGGAGTGTGGTGTTCTTCCTTGTGTTGAAGAACCTAATTCCTCTAATTAATACTCATTTTCATCCTATTATGCTCACCCTTGTCTTGCACTAAGTGGGAGCAAGTGGTTAGGTAGCCTTGTCCTCGTATGTCACTTGTCGATGTCTCTTTTGCTTAGTTGACCACCTTTCATGAATATGTACGAGCAAGCTTGGGATGTGGATGACATACCTTAAGTTGGTTCGCGTGTGACATACTATCTTTTAGGGGCATCCCCTTTTCATGGCGTAGCTTATCGGAAACATATGACTTCACATAGGGCTTTCTGAATAAGCTCTCGTGTCTTCTTCTACTTTAAAGAAATTTCTCACAGTAATGGTGTTAGCAACCACTTTAAAGTGGGGACATACATCAACACTCATATTTCATTGTGTGATTTTCTTTCTTCCTATGATGTGTTTCTTTCTTGATGGTGTCATTGGGTTTGATTTCCTCTGAGAGTGTGATGTTTCTTTGACTTGTCCTCTCTTGGAAACATTAAGCACAATGTTCCCTAAGAAGACCTTACACAAACTAAGCTTTGAACATCCCTCTTTCTAATTGCATTTTTCCTTTTGTACCTTATTAAAGTCATGGAGGTATGGCTTTGATATGGTCTCCTGGGGCTCACCTAGTGAACACCTAGCTTCACTAGCCCTTGTGAGCATGCATTTTTCTTTTTTTCCTTATCATAGTCATGGGGGTATGACGTTGATATGGACCTCTTTGGGCTCACCTAGTGGACATCTAGCTTCACTATCCCTTCTGAGTGTGTATTTTGTTTGTATAGTGGACAATGCATTCCACTTGTAAACCTATTTTAGCCTAGACCTGGTCCACAGTGTGTTGGATGGCCAGTCGAAGCTTGTTCCATAGCATTTTTCCTTTTCTATTTTCCTTTCTTTTTTTTCTTTTTCTATCCTTGATGGTGTATGTTGGCGATCTGGTTATGGCTTCATGTATCATCCACAAGTGTTTTCCTTTGTGATTATGTTGGTTTCTCATAGGATCTTGACTTTGGGGGCTTGATCATCCCTCTTCATCATTGTCATCCTATCTTACTAACATTGGTACATTTGAACCCCTCTTGATTGTGTGGTTGACTACTTTAGTGTGAGTTTGAAGCAAGTTCATCCTCTCACTAAAGTGGTGGCTAAATGTAGTGTAGTAAAATGCATACCTTTTCATTTTCACACTTGTTTGGGCCCACCTTACTTTATTTGTGCTTCTTTATGGTTTAATTGGTCCTATTTTGCATCCACAAGCCTAATAAACTATAAATTTTCATGGAAAATCTCAACAAAAACCAAAATATAAATGATCATTTAATGATTATGTTTGTTTGTCCCTAATTTGTTGAGTGGGACTAAAACGCCACCTAGGGAGTCTTTTTCCTCCATGGATCTTGGGACCCTGATTTTGAATATACCTAAAAAGGTCCCATTTTGGAGTCTGTGCCCCAAGATTTGAGCCTTGGGACTAAGATGCCACCTAGGGCGTTTTTGTCCTCCTTGGCTTATTTTTGGGACTTAATTTCAAATTCTGGTGGGATTTATCCTCCTTTATTTAATGATTTCATATGCCAACTTGTTGTGGTGTAATTTCAGGATATTAAGCATGAATAAGTATAAATACAATGTTCCTCCACTCATTTTCATAACAATCATTCAAGTTTCATTTCTAAGGCAAGTTTATGCATTCAAGAGCAATTTTTTCAAACGTTTGGAGCCATCATCAAGATTCAAGCATCATGTCAAGGGTTTAGTGCATCCATTCATGTTGTTGAGCCAAGATTGTGGATGTAGCATTGAAGATCTATTTGCAACCATCGTTCACATCATATCCAAGGATCCAAGATCTACATTCTTCATGGCCACTACATGATAGTGTAGACATGTAAATTATACTGATTGATCCAATGCATTTGATCCTAATTCACTAACGTCAGTTCTTCCTAAATCACTTCTTTACTAACCAATTAATTAAATAATCCTTATTTAATTAATTCATCATAATTCCTCTATTAATTAAATAAATCAATTTTATCTGATTAAATCATTATCTTCTATTAATTAAATAAATCATTTTGTTTAATTAATCCTAATGTCCCTCTTTTTTTTGTATTAAATATAGTTGAATATATCATTACAACAAGCAACCATCAGTTAATGTATACTACACAGGAAGGCTGCACTTTATAGAGGTTGAGACTGAAACATACAAAATAAACTTAAATACTACAACCTTGCATAATGGACCCCAAGTTAAGTTTCACAGCAGCCTTATACAACAATCTAACCCACTAAAACTGAAGCTAGAAAGTTGGAAATACAGATACAAAAGGCCCAAATCTGAACATAACACCAATTTGCATACTTTTTTTCTAGTTATAATTGAAGCTCGTGTCTCTAAATGTATTACATTTGTTGTTCTATTTGTACACAATTCTACAATTACTGACAAAAACAACCTCAAGTGGATGAAGCAGTAGCCTTATTAAATGCCTTTTGGAACTCATGAAGGGCCCTCAGAAAAAATCCATCTTCCTTAATGTCTTTGTGGTGGGAATGTTCAGAATTTAGTGCCTCCCTAGGAACCGTCACTGCACCCTCCCTCAGCTGCCTCCAGAATTCAGACATTGTGATCTCCAATTGCACCACAACCTGCAAAATAATACTAACACATGTGAGTCTTTTAGAAGACTCAGTAAGCGATCTCCTACTACTCTTAAACTTCTCCTTGTTCCTAGCAATCCAATTATTGCACAAAATCTCAATGGATAAACAAAACTAGAATAATTTAAAATCTTTATTAAGCTTCATTTCATAAAGAATAACATGTTCCCACAAGAATCTGTCATTTCTATCCCAAATGTATAACTCTTTACAAAAACATTTCCACACTTCTTTAGCATACAGGCAATCAAAAAAATATGATTGATGGATTCAGGAGTTCTACACAGACTACAAATATCTATATCATTAGAATTGATTTTGAAAGAAACTTTGTGCAAAGTGATTAACCACCTAAAGTGAGCCTTCTTGGGCTCCTTAACATTGTACCACATGGTATTGAACACATTTTTCCATTGAGTATTAGAAAGAGAGACATTCCAATAGTTATTGAGATGATCCTTAATAGAACTATCATTGGTGAGAGTGTTATAAATCATTTTAGCTTTTAAATCAGATAGCATCAAACCATCTTTCCAAACAACGTCATTGGCAATGTCCAGAGTCTTGTCCATGTCATTTGGAAAACTGACATCTCTACAAGCCATATGGAGGGTATTATAAGTCCTCAAACTGGAGTCAGTTAGATTGAATACATCAGCCAAGCTACTCCATTACGACCACTTGAGAGAATATATTTGAAGGTGAGGATGCCTTTCTGAGCCCACTTCTTCGCAGAATAGCCCTGAAGTAAAGCCAGGGGTTTAGACTTATGATCCAGGTTCCACCAAATGGAACTGAAGGGGTAGCAAATGATATTATTGTTTCCAGAATAAATATAATCTTTATTCAGCCTCACATTGTGCTTAACTGATTCCCAAGCTTCCCTTAAGCTTTTAAAAACCATGGAACCGGCAGGGACCATAGGATGCTTGCCAAAGGGAATATCACTAATGGGCAGGGCTTTCCAAGATTTAGCGTTCTTGGGGGTGGATAAAAGGATGTTGTTCCTCACAAGGATTTTCCAAGGCTCATTGCCAACAAGCTCCTTTATGATCCACTTGGCAGCCAGAGCAGTGCCCTGAAGTCTGAGGTCCTTCAAACAAATCCCACCTCACAACTTGTTAAGGCAACACCAATTCCAATTAACTGAGTGCTTTTTCCTTCTACCTTTCCCATCCAACCAAAGGAAGGACCTAATTCTCTTCTGGATTTCATTAACTTAATAATTGTTGAAGAACCAAACTGAGGCGAAATAGATGTTGTACGAAGAAAGGATCTTCTGACAAACTTGAACTCTCCCAGCCATCGATAGGTACTGTTCATTCCATCCTGCCATCTTCTTTTCAATTTTATCCCTAATCTAGAGCCACATATCCTTCAAGTTGGGACTGACAGCAAAAGGAACTCCAAGATATCTAACTTGCTTATTAAGACCTCCCCATTGGAACTCATAATGCTTAACCCAATCGGGTGGGGCCTCCTACCAATCGAGGAGACTAGATTTAGCAATCGAGACTTTTTCACCAGATGCTTGGCAGAAAACAGTTAATTTTTCCATTAGGTCATGCATGTTTTCTTCCTCCAGCTTAAGGAATATGGCTATATCATCAGAAAACTAGATGTTTAGGATCTCATTCTGGTCTGGGAGCCTTATGCCTTTGATCCTGGGGGACACGGTGCTCTCCCCAAGTAAGAAGTGAATGGCATCAGAAGCAATGACAAAGAGAGTTGGCACTAGAGGGAAGCCCTGTTTGATCGACCTTCCCAAATCGAACTCATTAGAGAGGGATCCA
>VDFB02334465.1:0-62790 GCA_007258455.2 Sequoia sempervirens | reverse complement strand
GGCATATCTTCACTATTTACACCTTTCTCATGCTTTATTTGGCCCCTTTATGCACTCATAAGTTGTAATTAAGTGTATTTTTGAATATTGTCCTGACAAACAACATTAAATGCAACATTTTTCCTGACACATGTTTTCAGGTCCTAGGTGGGATCCATTCACCATGGGTGGCGAATGAGTCCCCCTTGGCCCCAAATTCAAAATATTTCAAATTTCCTTTCAGGATTTTATTCAAAATCACTTGATGTCGGCCTATGATGAGGTATGAACAAATACTAAGGCACAAGAATTGTACAAGTAAGTGATTTCCACCTCATTTTACATCCTCCAACATTCAAACAACATATTCAAGCAATCTCAAACATTTTACATCATCAATTCAAGCACTTTGAAGTAGTTATTGACATTACTTCAGATTTGTAATATCAAGGGTTAGGTAAGTTGATAGCATTTGCATGTTATTGATTTATCTTTCTCTTTCATTTGATTATCTTTTCAAGGGTTTAATTACCAAAAGTGGGGTTTGACCAAGGCAAACCCCTATTAACTAACCCTCAATCAATTTTCCCCTATTACATGTTTGTTTGTAGCTCTTTGTTTGTAGATTTGATAGGTTATTAGGTGTTGAAGATTGATTTTGAAGTCAAATAGGTGCTTCAAGTCAACTTAAGTCAATTTCAAGCTTGGAGAGAGTTATTTGTCCATTTTTTGTAGATTTGACTTTGACAACCTAACAAGTAGACATTTCTAGATCTGGGGTTGCAGAGTTGTCTCTTTATTTTTCAAAAATTTGGGAGAGGACTGATTCACCACCTATGGCAAATGAGTCCCACCTTAGGACTAAAAATCTAAATTTTGTCAGATTTTGGATCCCGATAGACAAAAACTTGTTCGCATGCCTTTTTCACTCGTGAGGGAGAATCACTGCCACCTTGGGAAATGAGTCCTACTCATGAAAAATCGCGACTTCCCATCAACATTTAGAACACACTAGAATCATCACGATTCATCTAGGTGCACTCAGATTCATCCTTGTACTTTCTATTTTGCATTATTTCTTCATTTACATAGTTGTTTACATATCAGAATGTGTTTTCAAACATAGTTGTAATTGTACTTTTCTACGATTCTTTCATTATCATCACTTCGATCTGACTTATTAAACAACATTAGATATCCCATTTGAGGATAAGATTTTAACGACCTCTCTCTCTCTCTCTCTCTCTCTCTCTTCTCCTTTAGGTAAAACGCTAATCCATGGTCCCAAAATCTTATGTTTATTTTGGTGGAATCCTTAATCTCTCGGAATATTTCCGGATTTCGAATTTATATTTTATCTTGTTTTCTATTTTGCATTGCATTCACTGACATTGATTTTATTGCATTCCTAGGGACTTTATTTTATTATAATTCCCTCATTGATTTATTCTTGCATTGGCATCTTATTGAAAAGGTCAAAATCTACATTCTACATCTATAATTGCATTATGTAGAACATTTAATTCATCTTTAAATTTCTGAAAAACCCTAAAAAAACTTCATACTGGGACTCATTCACCACCTAGGGTGAATCAGTCCCTCTGCACTTTTTAGACAACATTTATGGCATTTGTTTGTATTCTATTTTTTGTAGTTGGACCTCTATTATAGTTAGAAAAACCTTTGTTATTTTTATTTTAGAGCTCTTAGATTAGCTTGCATTTGCATTCACCCATCCTTTGTGGTACATGTATGAGTGTTTGGTGCCTCGTTGATAATAATTTAGTGAGAAGAAGTTATAGGATCATGGAATCCCATGATAGCACTTTCATTGTGGACCTTGGGATCTCACGAGCTCCTACTCCTAGTATGGACAATGGTACATTAGGCCCTGACAATACCACTTCCATTCCTTCACCTTTCCATCCAATGAATGTTGACAACCAAAACAATTCCATCACGCAAGAAAAGGTCATTAATATTCATGAGGACTTTGCACATTTACAACAAGACTTGTCACTTGAAAACATTTCCACCACCGCTTTACCCACCATTGAAAACCCTCATCACCTAATTTAAAGTGATGATGGCTTGCAAGTGATGAAGAAAATTGCTGCGATTTACAATAAATGTGCTGCTTCAAATACTTAATCCAAAAACATTCTTGTAAGCCAAGGAGCATCTCAAGTTCCTCCCCCTTCAACCTTAGCATCCATACCAACTTATACCAATCCACAAGTTCACACAACTATGCACCAAACTAATTATGCGACTACTTCTCTTCCGATTCCCCCTAGCATTACTACTCTTATGGCATTGCAAGTCCCTTCCACCACTTTCAAACCCCTTAGCATTCCTTTTACTTCCCCTCATATCACCTACACTCCATCACCATTTTCCCTTCCACATCAACCCACTTACCCTGATCCTATTCTTACACAACTCCTTAACAGTGTTTCATCCATGCAACACCAACTTTCCATCATTAGTCAAGGTCAAACCACACCACCCACATATCATGTCTGCAACAACCCCTTATCCTTAGAAATCTTACGTATCTCAATGCCACAAGGGATAGAAATGCCTTGGTTTGAGAAATACAGAGGAAAAGAAGATCCTATCAACCATGTTAATGCTTATACAACTTTGTGTAGTGACTTTGTCCTTGACAATAAAATTTTACCAAATTTTTTTCCAAGGACCTTGAAAGATACTACATTAGAATGGTTTTCCAACTTTCCTAATAATTCCATCCATTCATTCAATGAATTGGTGGATTCTTTCATTAGTCACTTCCAAGTTCACATGATACCTAAAAAGACAATGGCCAACCTTATGAGATGTAAACAAAACACAGACGAAAAAGTGATGGATTTCATCTCACGCTACCAATCCTTATATGCTCAAATTGATGTCAAGATTCTAGATGCACATCTACAAAAGATGTTTATCAAAAAATTGCACACCAACCTTCAAGATAAACTCACCATGATGAAATTCCCTTCATTTATGCATTTATGTACAACCTTATGTGAAAACCAAAATTCGGTTTTAGGTCATGATTCAAAATCCACTTCTAGCCAAGTTGAAAAACCCAAACACACCAATCAAAACAAAAATAACACACAAAACTTACACAAACCTAATAGAGGCTTCTTATAGTTTCATCCGCCTCCTCAACCACAACCACAACCAACTCAACAAGTTCAAAATTCAATGGCTATTGTTAAGGCAGCCATGCCTTATCATTATGGGGATCCGCATAGACAATTCATTCCTTTACCCGATACCCTCCATCACACAATGAACCAATTAATTCAAAAACACATGCTCACTTTTCCACTTGTTAGACCACTTGATCCAAATCAGCTTTTACCACCTACCTTCAAACCTAATGCTTATTGTCACTTTCATCTCAAAAATGACCACAAAATCGAACATTGTAAGCATCTTAAATATTTAGTTCAAGACCTCATTGATTTGGGTGAATTGACCATTGCAGGTGTTAATGATCAAGGCAATAAGTCTGTTGCACCCCCTAACCAGAATTTGCAACTTTTCACCAATCCTATGCCTAAACATACTACCTCATTTTTCAAGGCTAGTGAACCTTTAAAGACTAATGTAATGACTATTGATACAAACAACGAACAACATGATACAACTCCTACTGTTACCTAAGTTAGTCCTATGGATAACCTTGTGGCTACAATAGATGCTATCCCTCATAAGGGCCAAACCACTAAATCTCTTGATATTACTTTTTCTACTAAAGACATACTACAAAAGCTTCCTAATGGTCCTCTCTACATAGCTGGCAGAATCTATGATAAGCCTACTAATGGGATATTAATAGAACCTGCTTGTGGTGCGAAGGTGATCACAGAGGAGTTTCTGGTATTACATGAACTATATCAAGATGATCATAATAAACCCATTGCATGGATTAAAACATACTAGTTTTGCATGCTCTATGATTGGATTGATTGTGCTACCTCTACAAATAAGACCTAAGACTTTGGATGTAACATTTTCAATTGTTCCACAATCTGACCAATTTTGTTTGTGGCTAGGCCACCCTTGGATTTGCTCAATGAAAGTGGTCCCCTCAGTTGTTCATAAGTGTTTGAAGTTTCCACATGAAAATAAGATAGTCACCATACACCATAGTGGATTTAATCCTTTATCTTCCAAAGGTAACTTCTCATTAGAAGCCTTTTGGACTAAACCCATGGAGCCTATCACCCCTCGCAAGGGCTTCTTTTTCATAGCTTATCAAAAGTTTAAAGCCAAAAAGATAGCCAAATTATCTCTTCGTAACACGTCCCCATCCACTTCCACACTTCCTATCATAGATGAAACCATGCTTCACCTTGAGTCTGACATTTAACAAACCATCAAACCTCCAGAACAACTACCCCTCAACATTTCCTTGCCATCATTTAAAAGACCAAGGGAACATGAAACAAACCCTACTCAACCTCCTCGAATTAAACAAGTATTTAAAGCAAAGGAGAAAGTAATTGATCCATCTTCTTCGGTTTCTTTTGTTCTTCCTTCTTCAGAACCAAAAGAACCTATGATGACTCAATCCGCTCTTACACTTCAACAACTCCAAAACTGAATAAAATGAAACCGTGGTGCTAGGGAATGTAGGCATCACTATCGCCTCCTTGCTCATCAATATAGCAACAAAAACAATAAATAAAATCAATCTCCACCCTTGATAAAAGTGATAGATGACACCCTCCCTCTCCCGACCTACCACATGATAGTCCTGTACAACAATTACAACAAAATGAATTAATCCAACAACCAATGATTTTGATACATCCATCCTTAGAAATCACCTTTCATCCTCCTGTCGTTATTAATCTTGATGACGATGATGATGATGTGACGATCACCAAAATAGATGAAGTGAATAATGACCTAAATTCTTTATTTTCATCTATGATGAGCTTAAAAGATAAATCCTCTCCACCAAGTGAAGAACCTGGTACAACTCCTAGTTCGACGCTTGCAATTATTCCTTTGGATAGTCAACTGCCCTTGCATTATACTGAACATGATTGGGAGGTAGATGAATTTTTAGATGGTTGAATTTCATTTTCCTAGCTAGCCTTTTATCTTTTCCTTTTTGTTTTCTTTTTATGTGCATATCGTGTTCCCCCATATTGTGTATTTTATGTTTCTCTTTGTACACTTCTATTCGTACCTCTATTCTTCTCTTTGTCGTGCACCTTGTGTTTTTCATTTTTTTTTGTGTTTTCCTTTTGGGGATGATGCAAAGAGTTGAGATGCCCTATGTCTCTTTCATGTTGACCCAAATGGTCCTTGTCTTTTTTTTTTGTTTTCCTTTTGATGATTAGGTAAGATCGTGTTGAGATTTTTCCTTGTAGATGAGACTGTAATGTCTCCTCCATCTTGACCCAAAATGGACTTTATTTTCCTTTTTTTTTGCTCTCTTTGTGTCATTCTTCTCATTCTATGTATTCGGGGAATGATGACAGTTCCAAGCTCTTTCATAAAAACATTGTAGCAATGAACATACTGACCCAAAATCCATAGATCCCTTATGTGTTTGGTGTGCTTTCTTTTCTGGGGGCAACTCCCTTTCTTTTCTTTTCATTTTCCTTGACATGATGCAACATAAATTCAAAATATATGACTTGGCATAGAGCTTTCCATGTTGGCTCTCATGTCTTGTTTTCTTTTTTCTTTTTCTCTCTCTTTCTACTTTAAAGTAATTTCTCACAGAATGATGTATAGAAATTCCTTTAAAGTGGGGGGCATACATTAGCATAATTCATTTGCATTCTTGGTTCCTAGTGTAGCCTTGTCATTTATGTGATGTGTTCATCACTTTGTGGATGACATTGGGTGTGATGTCCTTCATAAGTGTGATCTATCTCAACATATTACATTCCTCTTGGTGGCCTGATGTGACGCACTGCATCCCCGAAGTTGTGAATATACTATTCTTTGATTTGTCCTCTCTTGGAGACATTAGACACAATGTTCTCTAAGTGACTGACCTTGCATAAATTGAACAAGACTCCTTTGAACATAGCATTTTACATTTTTGCATCTTTACATTTTGCTTTTTTCTCCACCTTACATAACACAACTTGCATGATTTTGGTACCCTTTCTTTTTGTTCATGACATTTTTCTTTGTGGCACCTTGTTAAAGTTATCAGGCTATATAGCTTTAACATGGTTTTAGTGGGAAGCCCACCTAGTAGCATGACTTTTTCCCATAGCCACCTTTGTGTTTGTGAGTGCATACCAACTAGTGTATGTATCTTACCTTTTTGGGCTTTGTCACCCCATGGACAACTAGTTCCGTGGCCCCAGAGTGAGTACACATTCTCTTTTTCAAACAATAAACCTAGATCTCTTTCTACAACTAGCTAGATTGATGATCGAAGCTTCATCCGATTCCTCTCAAAACTTGTGTTCCTTTGTTCTTATGTTTAGTTTTGCCATGGGATCTTCATCCTGGGGGCTTGATCATGCCCTTTGATTGTTGTCATTCCATCTTGCTAACATAAGTGCATTTGAACCCTCCTCTCGATGTTTATGGCTACTTTAGTGTGAGTTTGAAGCTAGTTCATCCTCTCACTATAGTGGGGGCTAAATGTGCCGTAGAAAAATGGCCCCTTATCATTTTCATGGCCTTTTAGGTCTTGTTTCATGGTGTTGGAACTATCTTGCTTTGATTTTATGTTGTAACATGGCTTGAACATGCTTATTTAGGTATTAAAATTCAAAGAACAACATCTTGTGAAGGTGTTGTAAGACATTTCTACATTCTTCTAGACTCTATTTAATACAATTCACCTAAAAACCACCTTCTTACTCATCAAAAAGTCCTATTTTGAAGTGTTGTAAAGTCTTGTAACAAGATTTCACACTTTTCTAGGCATATCTTCACTATTTACACCTTTCTCATGCTTTATTTGGCCCCTTTATGCACTCATAAGTTGTAATTAAGTGTATTTTTGAATGTTATCCTAACAAACAACATTAAATGCAACATTTTTCCTGACACATGTTTTTAGGTCCTAGGTGGGACCCATTTCCATGGGTGGCGAATGAGTCCCCCTTGGCCCCAAATTCAAAATATTTCAAATTTCCTTTTGGGATTTTATTCAAAATCACTTGATGTCGGCCTATGATGAGGTATGAATAGATACTAAGGCACAATAATTGTATAAATAAGTGATTTTCACTTCATTTTACATCCTCCAACATTCACACATCATATTCAAGTAATCTCAAGCATTCAAGCATTTTACATCATCAATTCAAGCACTATTCAAGCACTTTTGAAGCAACCATTGACATTACTTTAGATTTTCAATATCAAGGGTTAGGTAAGTTGATAGCATTTTCATGTTATTGGTTTATCTTTCTTTTTCATTTGATTATCTTTTCAAGGGTTTAATTACCAAAAGTGGGGTTTGACTAAGTCAAACCCCTATTCACTAACCCTCAATCATTTTTCCCCTATTACATGTTTGTTTGTAGCTCTTTGTTTGCATATTTGACAGGTTATTAGGTGTTGAAGATTGATTTTCAAGTCAACTAGGTGCTTCAAGTCAACTTAAGTCAATTTCAAGCTTGGAGAGAGTTATTTGTCCATTTTTTGTAGATTTGACTTCGACAACCTGACAAGTAGAAATTTATAGATCTAGTGTTGCAAATTTGTCTCTTGATTTTTCAAAAATTTGGGAGAGGACTGATTCGCCACCTATGGGGAATGAGTCCCACCTTAGGTATGAAAATATGATTTTTTTCAGATTCCAGATCTCGATAGTTTTTCACCAGGAGGACTAATTTGCCACCCTGGTCGAATGAGTCCCACTGTGAAAAATAAATAATTTCCATTAGCATTCAGAACACTCCAAAATCATCACAATTCATCCAGGTGCACTCAGATTCATCTCTGTTCTTTCTATTTTGCATTATTTCTTCATTTACATAGTTGTTTGCATATCACAATGTGTTTTCAAACATAGTTGTAATTGCACTTTTTCATTTCTTTTCAATAATTTAGATTAGTCAATTGAATTTAGAAATCTTCATTTACATTAAAAAACATTGCATACATCTTGATTTGAGTGATACATAAGCATTTTTGGCCCTATCTCTCTCCTTTTAGGTGAAAAACCCTAAGAGTGCAAGAGTAGTCCATAGGGTCCCAAAAAATTATGTTTCAATTAGGTTCTTATGCATTAGGATCATCACCAAATACAAAACTTGAGTCATCTACCAAAGACATTAAGGATTTCTATATATTTTTCATACACATATCCATGATGCAAGAATGATTGAAATGCAAAGAGATAACAAATTTTTAGATTTTAACAAGATAATTTGCTGATTATACTATGAAAAAACTTGAAAATGATGTCTTGTAATTCCAGTTTTGATTTTGAAATGCACTTGAGTTTGAATAAATAACCTTAATGTAAATGATTTTCAAAAATATAAATTCTGGAAGTTGAAACATAGATCTAAATGCAAAAACACATAATGCAAACTGAGGGTTTTTAATGCTCAAAAATTTAGAAATAAGTCTGATTAGGGACTTATTTTCCCATGGGAAAATGGGTCTCACTTTAGGGTTTTGAAAATTTGAATTAATTTTTTTGAGTGGATATTTATGCTTTCATATTCTGGTTGCAAACAGGTAGTTACAATTTTATATTTCTGGAAAATTAAATCTAAATGCAAGTGTGAAATGATGCTAAATGATAAGTAAAAATACCTAATTTGGGATGCAATTTTGATTAAATTTTTTGATTTAAGTTGCTAATCATGCAATGTTATGTAAATACTTTGCAAAATTGATGAAATTTTTGAATTTTTTAAATTCTAAGGAATGCAAAAAATGCAAACCTAAAACCCCAAATGAGATGCAAAGTAATGTAAGGTAAGAACCCTAAATAGGATGAAAATCTATTCAATGTAATGAAAAGTAATGCAAACCCTAGATCTAGGGTTTAAATAGACTCCAAATTTGGAAAGTATATAGTGCAAGAATGTCAAGTTCACTAGAACAAAACATATAAAATATGTGTTTAATGTTTTATGAAAGGGGGGTTCACCAAATATAGATCTATTTTCCTTTATTTCATTAGGAAATGAGATCCACACAAAGAATTTACTAACAACCCTTAGGTGAGTCCACTCAATGAGGAAATCTACTGATTTCCTTATGCTTGAGGGTGGGGGTTTTAGCCTGAATAACACTTTTGGGAGAAAAAATAAAAATAGAAAATCTACTCAATTATGCCAATTCAAACTTGAAACATCAATTTAAAGGTCAAAACCAATAGAAACAAAAAAATTTGTATAAATTTGAAAAGGGTAAAACACTGTGTACTAGTCACCAAAAGGCAATTTGAGAGGCTTTATGGGACTCATTCACCCATGGGCGAAAGGGTCTATTTTCATGGTTTTCACTCAAATTTTGAGAGCCTCTAATGTCAATTTGCAACTTTCGTTTGATCCGAGTTGTAGTGTCAGAAAGTGAAAAATCAAATCTATAGGTGAGTTTCCATGAATTGACAACAACTTCAAAAACTTTGACAACTTTTCCAATCTTTCTCTTCAAAATGTCTTTAGTCCTTCTTCAACCTAAGATCTACAACACAAACACAAGAAGGAAAAATTGTTTTTTTTGGTGAATGAGGGTTCTCCTAGGTCAAACATCGTTTGGGTAATTAAACCTTGAATTGAAATAATGAAATGTGAAAGGAATGATGAATGAACAAAGCTATGTTGTAACTTACCAAACCCTTGAATAAACCTTTGGAAGTATAGAATATTGATCTTGATCTTTCATGAAATGACTTCAATGGATGTGGATCTTGATGCTTTAAATATGACTTTGAATACTTGCTTGAATCTTTGAAACCTGGATCACAATGTTAGCTCCAAAAACATGCATGATGCTTAAGACTTTGACATGATGCTTGAGATCTTGACTACTGCAAAAAAAATTCTTGAGAAATATGCTCTTGAATGCCTTTGATCATAAATTAAATTGCTATACTTTTTCTCACTAGATGTCTTAGACTTGATTTGATAAAATAACCTTGTATTTATAGGTATGTATCCTTAAATTTCCCAAAAATTAAAAATTACAAGCCGACATGTATCAAAATTTTAATTTAGAGATGTTAAAATACCACCAAAAACATAAATTAAATTCAGTTTCAAATGCCTAGGGAGGACCCATTTTCCCATGGGAAAATGGGTCCTAGGTCCCTATTCCTAAAACACACAATGCTTAAGGTAAGTGTTGTGTGTTGGTGTTAATTATTATCAAGTTTTCCTTTCAAAAATGTAATTTATTAGTCTTGTAGTTGTAAAATAGGGCTTATTAAGGCACAATTAAGTCCATTTTAACTAGGAGGGCCCGAATAAAGTGTGAAAGTGTAAAGGAGTACATTTTTCTACACTACACCACCCATGATGACCAAGGCTTTCCAAGTCTATGATAGCCATAACCCTCATATTTTTGAGGGCCAGAGTACTACACTGATAATATAAAAAAAATACCTGTAAAATTTCTTTAGAAATTTTAATTTAAAAACCTATTTTTCTATTGATCACTATAGTTTCTAGTGACTCAACTATATATACCTCTAATGATAATTGTACCTAATAGAAATAGCATATGCCAATACAAATTGTATGGAATATTTTATACTAGATTCCTCCATGGCCCTAAAAATCGCCAAAAAATTCTACCAACAAATATAATCAAGTTATATATGGATATATAGGGTTTTGGGTATTTTGTAATTAATGGTGAAGCTTTCCTTTGTATAGGAAGGTCCTAAACAAAAACCCCATTCATCAAATCTTTCATTAACACCAATATCTATAATAACCCAAGTTTTTAAACACACCTATAACCCTAAAATTGTCTTCCTTATTTTATTGCAAAGTCATGGATTCAACTATGCACAAGAATATACTCCTTCCTAGGGTTAAAAATAGTAGATATATATCCTCTCATAACCTAACAAGAATGATATAATACCAAATGAAAGGAAATTTGTAACCATAATGAAATGTTTCCACATAACCCCATGAGAAAAAATATGTAAGGTATTTTGAATCCATAATGCAAAATAATAAATTAACATACCATCAAGATGACACAAGATATACTTTAAGAAAACCTTCATGAAGGAAAATCCTCGCCTCCAAAATCATTAACACACTCAATGTATTATCTCATGAACAATATTACAATGCACTTACAAAGTCTCCATGAATACTTATGAAACATAAATCTCCCTATTTGCATCCATGTGAACAAGAAAATGAGAATCATATAGCCACACATATCAATCCTTGGTTCTACTCACATATGCAACCTACAAGAGATTCTTGATCAATCATAGCCAACAAGCTTTAAATATTATGATAACTAACTACCTAACCTCAACAACAACTCATGTGCTTGATTTTTCTTCACACCACTCTTAAAATACTTCAAAGGGTTTATCATATATAGATATTATAACACATTTCATCACCCCACATTTCCACTTTTTCCCAACAGTACCAATACACAACAAGAACAACACTATGAATGTGTAAACTCTATCCCCACAAAACACAACAAATAAACACAATAAATTTAATATTTTCTTTCCTCAAAAATATCATACAAGATGCAAATGTTCAAAACATTTATTCAAAAAAAACTTAAAAAAGGGTTAGACCCTACCTTGACAAAGATTTCCAATAATAGCATATTTAAAAAAAAAACTCTCCCAAGCCTCCTCCTCTCAATCAATTCATTTTTGTACTCTCTTATATTCCTCTATTCTCCTAGAAATTCTCTACAAAATGAAATTCAAAAAATAACCAAGAAGACACCAAGATGAAAAAATACCCCTCTCCTCTCAAGAAGAAAGCATATATAGAAAAGAGAGAAGAATCTACCTCTCATAACTACCCAAACCAACCAACCAACTCCCATTTTCTCCACTCTTAAAGAGTGGGGATTTTAAGGTAGTTTAAAACACTTAAAAATGTATTTCTAAGGTTAAAGGAACCCTTGAATCCTATATCTAACACCAAGGGTCAATTTAGGATTATAAAAACTTAATTTATTTCATATATTAGGGTGAAATCACAATATCGTGTCTCACTTTTGAGACAATTATTTTTTCAAGGGAGGATGGATGTGTTTAAAATGTACCTTCGAGTGAAGTAAAATCTTAGCTTGAAGGACCTTCAAGTGAAGGTATATCACTTTATACCTTCAATTGAAGGTAAAGGCCCGAAAAATTATGTTTTTACACAGTGACCTTTGATCAAAGATTCCTTCTAGGCTTCAAATGAAGGCACCTTCGAGTGAAGGTCCTTCAGAAAAAGGGGTCAAACATGACAACTTTGGCTTCTGCATCAAAATTTCCTTAGAAAATTGAGTTTCAAACACGGGTAGGTTGGACCTTCAAATGAACTTGACTTGACAAGATATTTTGCAAGATTGTAGCCCTCAAAATGAGCTTTCCAACAAGCATAGTTTTGATATGTTTTCATTTTATCATGTATTTAATTTTCAATTTTGATTGAACATAGGTTTTTCTTTAAAAAACAAGATCCTTGTTCTACAAAGGTGGAAAAATAGTAAACCATTGTAAAAAAAATTCAAAAAACACCATTTCCTTAGGTATTGATGTCCTTTTTTCACAAAAAAAATTGGATTTCGATATATACATAACGAGTTATGTTGGATGACACACATGTATGTCCAAATTATAGTTATAGTGATTTCAAAAATTAATTAAAAAAAATATGTAAAAAAAATTATGAAAAAATATCATTTCCCAAGATATTGATGTTGAGAATCTTTATTTCAAAAATTATAATTTTATCCTTTATAGAAAAAAATTATGTTGTCCATGACACAAATGTTACTTTTTGAAAATGTTGTTTTCTATTTAAAACTAGTTATTAAAGGAGACGTTGAGAGATTCATGATTTATTTCAAAATTTTTGTTTAGAATACATTTAGAATCTACATATAAATTTTCACAAATAACTAGTTCGCATAATCTTTAGATTCTTAATGGTTTATCTACTATGGGTCTCAAAAGATGGAGATTTTGTTAAAAATGTTGATATAAACATGTCCATCTTGGCCAAAAAGTGAGACATAGTATTGTGATTTCACCTCATAAGGAACACATAAATCACAAAAAATAAAAATACTATGAGATAACCCGCAAGGATAATAAAATTAAACTTTCACATAATTACATGACCTTACAATACATTAAACCACATAAATGATGTGTTTACAACATTACATCACATGATCTTATTTTCTCCATACGAAATAAGATTGGTAGTCACAAGAACAATACAATGGAAGTAGTTATATGACCCAAAATAATATTGAATTTTTTTACCTACTCACTCAACCAAAATTGTTAGCATATCACAAGAAATAAAAATATTAGCTGAAGCATCTAACATATATCAAAAATAACATTTTGTTCAAACAAATATTATTTTCCAAAATCTCTTATCTACAATAATCATCTAGGAAATTACATATAATATTTTTATTTGAATAAACCATCATAAATAAACACTTAACTTATGAAATGTCATTTAAATAACACCTACTCACACATCCACATAATGCAATCATCTAATAATCACAATACAACTCCATCTAGAAATAGTCAATAAAAAGTCCATCATTGAGTAAATATCCCATGATAATCAATACAAATGATAAAATTATAAGAACATCATATATACATATGAAACAATTAAAGGTATCAGAGAATCTTAGAATGGTATTAGAGAATCTGTATGCACATCTAATCTTTCATTTTCTCTGATACAAGTACATACAACTATGTATTATAGTAAAAAATAGACATAGTTTTAATTTTCACCCATTAATCCTTAGAGGAAAGAAATGTAGTTATTCAAATCCATTGATATTTCAGTAGATTAATGGCATGCTAATTAACATTTAAGAATCAGAGGAAAAATAGAAGAAATAGAACACAAATATATGTGGGGAAAACCCTTTTGGGTTAAAAAACCCCACATTCCAAATCATATAACCATTGTATTATCAATAACAAAACTCATTACACTATGATTACAAGCTCATAGCCTTATCATGGAGATTGCATCTCCAATTTATATCAAGAAGATTACATCTTTCTCTTTTGGATAAAATCCAATAGCATAACCCCTGTGAATCAAGCTTCTCTCTCAAATCCTCTAGTGAAACATCTGTATATATAGTTTATAGTGCCTAGGATATAATTTTTCTCAAACCCATTCCAATGCATGAACATGCAACAAGAAAGGAACTACATGCAAAAACATACAACATGCACATGAAAAAAAGCACTTGTCAAAAATTTGGGCATCCACATTCCAAGTTTGACTCAAATAGGAATAGAAACTTCATCCTTGCACAACTCCAATTGCAAATAGCAAGTTCTTCCAACCTTGACTTTTAAAAGTGGGTGGAAAATTATGAAAAAGTAGCAACATGCCATAGTTAACTCAACATTCCTTGACACATGTCACCACTGTGCAACTCTGAGAAGTTTTTACAAACTCCTCTCTCCAAATGAGTGCCCAAGTGACAAGTGGCACTATGATGCACCTCCATGAAGTGTGCACAATAAATAATGCTTCTAATAAGTTCTTGGGTGACAAGTGGCACTCCATTGATCTCCACACCTTGTATGTAGGATATATCACTCTTTGATGGGTCCCACAATGTGCTATTCCAACCATTATAGTTGGCAACTTAGGATATACCAATATTTGCACAAATAGTTATGCCATAAATAATGCTAGGGCCGAAAGGTTAAGACACATTAATCCCAACAACAACTATCAACCATAAAACTCATATAATGTCCAATCATAGAAAAACATCAAAAAATTAAAAAAAGAGACATGATATCATCAAGATCACAAAAAGGTGAGGTCTAACATTCTCCCCCTAAGAAATTGGACTTCCTCTTGAAAGTCCTAAAAAGGGTGAGGGTATAAAGATCTCATATGAAAAGCATCATCACTTGAAAATAACCATTTAATTTATCTAAAACTCCTTTTGATCATACCATTTAATAACAATAATTCCATTAGAAGAATACATCAAGTCATATGAAGTCTAGGAAAAATAAAGTAATGATGGAGTAATAGAGTATCATGTGTATTAAATTTTGTACAAAAAAATTGCTTGTAAATTATGATTGTTTTTGGTTTAAGAGGTAATAAAATAGAGACTGGGTAGACCTATATAAATTGTTATGTTGTCATGTGGAAAACTAGCGAATATTGTGTTTGTGACTCAAGTATGTGATACAAGGTATCCAACTTAGGATGAATGTGGTGGAAATTTGGGATGGTCTACCTATATGTACCCTTGTGATAATTCTATTTGATGTGAATTTAATGTAAGATGGTTCATGTTATTGATAAATGTTGGGATCATGTTTGTTTATGATGGTGTTTCTCCTAGTGTCAACTACTCTAATTGGAGAAGGGTACTCTAGCATAACTCAAGGTTGAGGGAAATGGTCCATTCATTAGAATATTGTGATTTTTACTTGATGTTTTCCCTAAGCTAGATAGAGGACCAATGGTAGAAGATTATGAGTTCCCTTCTAGAAATTATACTGGATCTAATCTCTCGCTTGTTACTATCACACAAGTGTTAGTCCATAGTGCAAGACCTTTTCCTCTTGAATTTTCTATCCCATGGGTTGAGGATGGATCCTTGTTTGCCATATTGTTGGTTCATTCTAATTTGGCTATAGACATTGGACGTTCAGGGGCATGAGTATTGGATACAATTATAGCTTCATGGATATGTGATATTATTATACGGGTAAAGTTCAAGAAATATGGATCATAAGTAGTGTTGGAAAAATAGTGAGTGGAATGATTTTTTTCTTCAAACTTATCGAAAAAAAAATATAATAGAAAATATAAAGGAATAAAATTCAAGGTTAGAGATAGTGTAACATCATGGTGATACTTGTATCTTGATAGTACAATCTAGGTGACAAACTTGGTAGTGATGATGATTGAGTTTTGTGGTGGTGAATAGTGTTTCTCATTATGTGAGATTAAATTATTATTTGAAAACTACAAATAACTTCTATGTTGGATAATTTAGATATATGTTATTTTTTGGTTTGTAGATCTTGAGTTGTGTGGGACTATGCTTGTTCTTCATGACATGGTTACTATATAGATATTTCATGGTTTGAGATCACCTTGGTTCTATATTTATTATGTGGCTCAAGAGACCACCATGATATTGTATTTCTTATGTGGTTTGAGACCACCATGATTTTACCAATTATTATATATGTGGTTTGAGACTACCATTCTCCTCCACTCCTTGAGTGGCTTTAGAGAAGTCACATAGTAGATGTAATGTGAAAAATTGTGAAATATGTATTATAGTTAATTTACTCCTTGATTTCAATGATTATTTTTCTTTCAAAATTGATGCCAATAGTGGTTCTTTTGAGCTATTTATCTTGTGTTAATTTTGTAGTGGTGCATTTTTCCTTACGGACATAATTTTATTTAAATGGTTTGGATTAGAGTTAAGATGCTGCCTTGTTTTTAATTTGATTATTATTTTCTTCTATTTTATGAGAATTATATTATAATTTTGGAATCATTTTTCTACATTTCTTAGTTTTGAGGCTTTCTTAATGTTTTTGTAACTACTAGCATGTGTGACATAATGTGAAAGCTATAAACTAACAATATCCAAGAAGGATCCTTGGTAGGTTGTATGGAAGTATAGATGCACTAGGGAATTTATTTTGTAAGGATGGGTGCTACAAATGAGACCAATACATGGGATAGTCATAATCCATTTCCCCTAGTTCTTGTGTGTAATTCTTTGTGTACCTTCCTTCTTCGAGGCTAACCCCATTACATAAATAAAGGGAATGCACTAAGAAATGTATGGATGGGTCATGAGAAGGAGGCCTTCAGACCATCTTTCCTAACATTATCACGATTCTATAGATACTCAATGATGGTACAATGACTTTTTAGCTGTATGGAATTTCATATTACAGTGATATAACTTATGATTAATGAGTGGTATTTGACACCATTCATCCTCATAAATCCCATTTTGTGAACCTTGTGTTTTTTTGTGTTGAGTTAGTTATGACATGTGTGTTGTGAACCAATTTATGTGATATGGAATACCTATGAACTAGTGATAGAAATTGAATGTTTCCTTGAGATACGATTTTATTTGAGAATGTGATAGCATGACTATTTTTGAATTTTGAATAAAATCTTGTAATTAGTAATGATTAATTTATGAATTTAGCATATATATGTGTAGCATACATTTTGTAATCATAGAATTAATATGAGAAGTAATGTGGATCTGACATCTACATGTGTAACATTGTTTTAATTGTATTATTATGAGTGTAATATGGATAAAATTAACTCTTTTGGGTTGTGTTTATGTATAAAATATTTTAAAAAAGACCTCTCTCTAATCTCTTAGGATATTTATATAGTGAAAGAAAATTTGTTGTTAACATACTTGGAAACTTATCATAAATGATCTAGTGTATCTACAAATATGTATGGTTACAAGTGAAAATTTCCCTAAACCTTAGTGACTTCTAGGGTGAAGTTGAATCTAAGGGGAGGGGAGTTGAAGGACCAAACTTAGTATGAATTGAAGTATTCTTTTAACAAAGTTATTGTTGTTAAATGGTATGATCAAAAGGAGGTTGGGATAAATTAAATTGTTATTTTTGGGTGATGATATTTTCATATGAATTCTTTACACCCTCACACTTTTAGGACTTCCAAGAGGAAATCTAATCTTAGGGGGAGAATGTGTGACCTTGCATGTTTTTTATCCTGATTATATCATGTCTCTTGTTTGATATTTTCATTTCTTTCTATGATTGGACATTATACAAGAGTTTTGTGGATGATAGTTGTTTCATATGCATATATGATGTTCTTATACTTTTATCGTTTGTATTTCTTCTCATGTGATATTTAGTTGATGATGTATTTTTATTGATTATTGCTAGATGGAGTTATATATTGACTATTAGATGATTATATTATGTGGATGTGTGAGTAGGTGTTATTGAGATGAGATTTTATAAGTGTTTATTTATTATGGTTTATTCAATTAAACAATTTCTATATGATTTCCTAGATGATTATTATAGATAGGAGATTTTGAAAAATAATATTTGTTTTCAAAATATTATTTTTAATTTAGGTTAGATGTGTAGACACCAAAATTTGGTTTTAAGCCTGCGACTTCCATATTCTTCATATTTTGTATTCTTCATGGTCATGATTAAATAATGTCAATTATTTAATTATTCTCTATAGTCTTCATTTCTATCTATTAATTAAATAATCTCAATTATTTAATTAATTCACATTTTCTTTATTCTATCTGATTAATTAAATAAACGCTTTTTATTCAATTATGTTGCTAATTAACCTTATTCTTCTTGTTAAATTAAATAAATTCTTATTTAATTTATTCTTTATCATACTTCAACTATAATTAAATAAATTCTTTATTTATTTAATTATTCATTTAAAATCCCTTCATCACTTAATTAATTAAATATTATTTATTTAATTATTCTTCAAATATCGAGTCTTGAATTAAATGAATTATTTAATTCATTAATTCTATTTTAACGCATTTTTCTATATTTTAGATAATTATGTGAGTTATCTAAGTATTCAATTTTACTCGACTCAAAGATCTATTTTAAACGCTCAGTTAACTCTTGATTTAAATGTCTGAGTGGCGTTCTCAAGTAATCTCTTTGTCGAATCATTCAATCGTCCAGTTCTAACTCATTTGCGTGTACATGCAGATTAATTAAATATTCATATTTAATTAATTAAACTTTGTGCATGCATTCGAACGAGAGTGGCTTTAATCAATCTTTATCTTTGTCATGCAAAGATATTTCTTCTGTTTTCAAATACCAAACTTGAAGATTAAATTATTATTTAATCTTTAATTCTATTTCTAATTTGTATCACTCATGTCACTACTGACAGTTATTAGAATGCATGTCTAATTAGTCAATCTCAACCGTCCGTTGATCTTTTAATCCAGGCCTGTTGTTCAAATAATCAATTTTCTATAAATTGATTTGTCATTCTTCATTCCAATCTCTCTCATGAAATCGTATGACTTTTGAGAGCACTCAATCTTGAATCTTTGATATTTTGCTAATCTTTATCATAGACTATACTTGCACGAAATTACGAGAAATCTGAGGGCAATTATACTACACAAGCAAAATGGAGAAGGGCAATCGAGATGAATCATGGAAATACATTTGAAATTGGTGAGATTGTTTCAGTTTGTTTACGTTTTTACTTTCCTTTGTTCTTTGTTGCTTAAGATTTAGATTTGCATTTAGATTTAGTATTGCATGCATGTTTGCTTCTAATCTCTTGTCTTGTGCACTTTCTATGGCGTTACATTTGGTGAACCCGACGTGAAGACACCATCTTCGCGAATCCGTAGATCTTTTATTTTGATTTTTGTAGGTTTTTCGTACAGAACGACGCATCAGTTTGACGAAGCGACGCAATTGACTTCCTGAATTGCATCTGACAGAAGAAATGATGCATCTGAAAAACTACGACACATTTGAGATTTCCTGAACCGCAATTGACTGGTATACTGAGCCGCAATTGAAGAAAATATCGATGCATCTGACTGGTAACATAGCGACGCAATTGACCGGTAAACTTTATTTCTATTTTCAGAAATCATAAATTTTCAATTGATTTGTGTGTTACTAATATCTGATTTTCAGTGTGTGCCCTTTTTGGAGTTAACAAGTTTTTGCAGGACGATTGACGAAGATGATATTGAAAACTACTAACAAATTTTTCTACAAGATGCTTGTCGAAGACCCAAGTTAGTTTTTGAAACAGATTGTTTGGTAGTGTAACAAATATTTCATTTGGTTTAAAATTAACAAGTGTCTACTGTGTTTGGTGTGAAAGCACAAGTTTGGTTACCCTCACGACTTGGTACATCGAAGTATCCTCTCCCCTTGCACATCCGTGCGATCCTGGGTGTAAGAGAAACGGTTACCAACTCTAGAACTTGGGCCTATTCTGGTGGGAAAAAGTACTCACCCCAGGACGACTCAGACCGGTAGCACCCTGAACTAGAGGGACTTCCAGCCGGTATATAAAAGTGGGTTCTTGGGGAAACCCCAAGAATCACGAGTGTGGTTCTAACAAGATGGATCCGAAAGGGGACTCGTGCCGTATGGATCATGCCCCACGAACGGAATGCTCGTACTAAATACCTTTTGTTTTAGAGACCAACCTATTTGTGGCTATTTCTTGGTATAGTGCAGGGTACAGTATCATGCCTGAAGAGACTCACTACTGATCCCCTTCAGTAGAGATAGCAGTTCTTGGGAGGTCATTGCCCAAAGAATTTGAAATTGGTGTGCTCGAAAGACGTTAATGAGCCGTGGAGGGGAGCCAATGCCACAAAATTTCTAAGCTATCCGCTCTCGAGAAGGAAAGGTGTTTATCACCAATCCAGGGTATTTTCAGTGGGGTATACCAAGTATACAAACCCTAGGCCTTTGGCCTATTAGGATGTGCTTGTCTGTTGTCAATTTAAACGTTCTTTGAGTCCAAAATCGAAACTAAAAACACTGTCTTATGATTGTCTTTGATTGTCAGAATTTGATCACAGAAAACGAAGTCAGTTTAAATCTCATCACTGAAAATACACAGAGAGTCGCAACTGTTCACCAGAAACTCACAATTGATTTTTAGAGTCGCATCTGTTAAATCTTGAGTCACATCTGTTAAATTCTGAGTCGCAACTATTATTTTGAGTCGCATTTGTCAGTATCCGTCGCATCTGTCTAGTGTAGAGTTGCATCTGCCAGTTCAGCTCGCAATTGCTTTGCAAAAAAAAATTGTATGCGTTATATTCTGAGTTGCAACTGTCAGTACGAGTCGCATCTGTTATAAGGTTAATCGCATCTGTCAGAGTCAAACTAAACTTTACCAGAGAAACGCAATTGATCACTGGAATACCACAACTGATAAACTTGACTACATATGTGAGATCCTGCGATGCATATGTCTGATTATCAGAAAACTAGAATTCATAGTCACTGTCCAGTCAATGCGATTATACCAGTTTCAGTTGTCTTTACACAAACAATCTTTGAACAGAAACCTGAAACGATTTGCTCAATTTTGCATCCTTTAGGTTCATTTAGTCATTACCATAGTTGTCTTAATTCAGAGTTTAGCTTCATCTTAGGATACATATTACCTTGCATTAAACTTCTAGAAAGGTCACTTTTACAAATTTTAGGATTAATTTACCATCTACACTCTAGAAAAGTCATAGTGGCAACAAAATCTGTCTTGCTGAACCTAGTTTTATCAGCTTATCCTTTGTCCTATAGAGAGTCCTCCTAGCTCATCAGTCTAGTTAGGAAAATCAACTTGTCTTTGATCCTCGTCCTACATTGGTTCCTTGACTTAAACTAAATTGACACCTTGATTAGACTTTAGGTAGTTGGTCCCTTCGTCCTAGGTTTATAGAATTGATTATTTTAGAGCTTTGTCTAGGCCTTGCATCTTTAGAGTTTAGACTAATGTCATCCTAGAACATTCCTTATTTTGCATATGAAAATCCCAAAAACATAGACTAGAGTCATACTGTTCATAGATATAGTTTTGCATTCCCGCATATTGAGCTTGTCTTACATGGTTGAAACTAGGTCTAAGAGAAGAGAGAGAGAAAACATGTCAAACCCAAATGAATTCATCAATCCATTTTCTTCAAGACCTCATAAGACTCTATTAGACAAATTCACCACTAGAAAAACTCAAGGACATATTGCAGTAGAGGACATAGAGGCTGCCACACAAGACCCTCAATTTGCCTCTTTTGTAGATGAATACCTAGCAAGCGATCGTCAACGATTTTTAGCCAAATTGGTAGCTGAAGGCGCTACCTTACCCACAGGATTCAATATTAACACCTTGCAAACTCAACCTACACAAGGGACAAACACAATGACTGCTAGTACTACTATACCTCAGGTTAGCACAACTATGCCATTTGGCACATCTACACATAGTACAACAGTCCATACTTCCCCATTTGGTATGTCTGGCATGACATCAGGATTTAATTTCATTGTAGGGGCATCATCATCCACTCCCTCTGGTCCTCTTGTTGGGAGTAAAAGACCTAAAACATTAGCCTCTACACCTTATGTCAGTGTCACAAGTTCACAATCAACAATCATACCTACTGCTAGTATCATGAGTACCATACCATAGTCGATGGCCATACCTAGTGCTCCAGTCACTAGTACCATACCATAGATTACACAAATAGGAGGCATTCCCTCCTTCCAATATGGAAATCAAAATCCACTCTCCCAGATTGGTAGTTAGAATCCGTCCACATAGATTCCGAGTCAAAACCAATTTACATCGATTCCGAATCAGAACCCCTTTTCACAGATTGGTAGTCAGAATCCGTCCACACAGATTCTAAGTCAAAACCAATTTACATCAATGTCAAATCAAAATCCGTTTTCCCAAAGTGGTACTCAGAATCCGTTTACACAGACCCTAGGTCAACACCCATTTATGCAGATTCTAGACCAAAACACATTTACTAATATTCCGAATCCAAATCCACCTCAGATGCCAACGTTCAATCGAAAACCATCACGAGATTTTGGATTTCAGAACACATACACGGATCCGCATAATCCCCCTAGCACATCTTTGACCCAAGTTGACGTCTTACAAACACAAATGCATGCATTACAAACACAAATGGATAACATGTCAGTATCAACTAAGAAATCATTTTCAACAAAGGACATATGCCCATTCCCCTTTGATAGATCATTGTACATGACCCCTTTCCCTCATGGATATGTCATACCGAATCTCCCTAAGTACAATGGCAAACGAAATCCAATAGAACATATAAGGGAATTTTCTACCATATGCATAGATGTCGCTTATGACCCCACGTATCTTATGAGGCTATTTCTAAGAAGTCTTGTAGGAATTGTACTAGAATGGTTTTCGGGTCTAGATTCTGGCATTAGATCTTGGGGTGAACTGGTTGAGAAATTTGTGGAGCAATTCTCCTTCAACATAGACCACGAGATAAATATAGCAACCTTGTGTCACACAACGCAAGACGAAGGGGAAACATTCATTGCTTTCTTCCAGAGATGGAGAACCATAGCTAGTAGGTGTCCTGTTGAGATACCCGAAAAACAAAAAGTTACAATGTTTCAAGAAAACTTTCATGCAAAACTCAAGAGTAACTTAAGGGTACATTGTTGTACATCATTTTTAGAACTAGTGGAAAAAGGGGTTATAATAGAGAAGGATCTCATTGAAAAGGGTGAACTCAAGACATCGACATCTAATAGAAACCCGATCGGACAAAACACCTCCACTGACAGAAATAGATTTTGGTCTCGCAACAAAAATGTCACCAATGATGAGGTGGTTGATGCTAAAACACTACAAGCGGGACCCCTCCTCATATTACAAGGACCTCATACTTTTGCCAACACGCTTAATGCTCTCAATCAATCTCCTAACGTCTAAAATACTCAACGTCCACAACAAAGGAGATTTCAAAAACGTGAGTTCACTTCCTTAGGGGAACCCATTGAGTCGGTGTTCAAACAACTATTACAACATAACCTTATACAACTACAGGAACCAAGACAATATGATCCAGGATAGTTTAAACCAGCTTGGTGGGATGACAATGCCTTTTGTGATTATCATAGGACTAAGGGACATAACCTACAAAACTGTCGACAACTAAAGAATATCATATAGGATCTTGTCGAAAGGAGAATTATTGAAGTTAGTGGACAAAAACAAAAGTCATCAAACACTGATCATCAAGTATTTTCGGACCCACTACATGACCATGGGAAAGGAACTGTCCCCAGTTCAAGTACTAAGACCAATATGTCAGCCAACTATGCGAGTATCAAACATGATTATGATAGTGGAAAAATCATTCATTGCCTTCGCCCTGCTGATGAGAATATCAATACCATTACTATCAATACTAATCCTGAGTGTGCGGTCAATACTCATTGTACTAAGTTCACTATACAAGGTCCTCCATCGCAGCAAACACCCCAACCTTCCAAGTTACAATATAACCTACTTGACCAATTGGGGAAGACCCCAACCCAAATTTCAATCTTGGAATTGTTGCGTATTTCCCCTGAGCATCGATCTATCCTCGATAAGGCTTTATAGAACGCCACGGTCCCTGATGACCTTGATGTCAATCGTTTCCAGGAAATGGTGGGTTACTTGACCAATAATCGCCATGCCACATTTTCTGAACAAGACTATGCAATTGAAAAGATGAACCACAACAACCCTTTACATCTAGAAGTCCTTGTTGATGACACCAAAGTTAGACGAGTTTTGGTAGACGAAGGAGCAGGGTTAAATCTATGCACTTTAAAACTAATTAAGGCATTAGGTATCTCAGAAGCATGTGTAGACATGACCAAAAGTATTGTCGTAAAAGCTTATGATGATGAGGAATGAAAATCAAAGGGGGTGGTAACACTTCCTATTAGAATTGGTCCTACGGTGATGGAGACAAAGTTCCAGGTCTTGGATCTCACCCTCCCTTATAACCTTCTGCTCGGTAGACCATGGATTCATGCCATGAAGGCGGTCCCTTCCACATACCATCAGTGTCTTAAATTCCCTTACAATGGCACATAAATAACTATAGATGGTGATCCTGATCCATTTCAATATTGCACCAATCTAAAAGAGATCCCCCAACGTCAAGTGCCAGTGAACCAGGAGGCTTCATCGTCCAATCCATCTTCTTATGTTGATCCATCCACACTCACTCGAATATCTGTTTCACCCTCAATTCCTACCACTCCTAGGGTTGAGATCCAAGACAAGGGTTGTGGAGAGTATTACATGAAGACTTCTTATTGTGTTAGCCATTTGATTCCTCCTAAGTCATATGGTTTACCTACAACAGGTAGGGGACAGTCCATGGTCATTATACATGTTCCTCCTACAACAACTTTCACTAAATGGGGAGAATTAAGCAAAGAGGCCGTAAACACAGAAGATGTCACTTCCTGGCTGTATAGGGAAGATGATGAGGAACCCCTCTTACTTGCTCATATTCCTACAAATCTATATGGAAAGGGTTTCAAAATTATGCAAAACAAAGGATATGATGGACAAAGTGGTTTAGGCTTAAACCAAGATGGGAGGATTGAACCAATATTTGTTTCTCAGTGGCCAAAAGGATTAGGGCTAGGGTTTCAACTAATTCAGATTGGCGTTCCTAGTACCCCATTACGCTTACTTGAGGAAGTAAGTGCTTTAGAAGGTATTAAGACATCTCACGAACCAATGGACCAATATCATTGTGACTCCCTCGACTCTAACGATTATGAGTGGGATTCCCTATCCTCTACTTCTTCCATGGACCTTGACAAGCTATTTGGAGAACTTGACTTGATACTAAATTCCTCACCAAATCCATTGAATTCTTGTCCACCAAAGAAAATGACAAAAGAGGAATGGTTTAAACACTACTATTGGGAATCACTTGCTCCTACCTCTTGGCAACCTGAGCCACCTATTTTCGATAGTCAAACCTTGGCATTAGGCCCACCTATCCATCCACCTAGACCCAAACCTAAGAGCAAAAAGGACTTGGTACAAGACTTTTGTAACCATATGAATAATTTAATCTTTACCTTGACACCATTAGACTTCGATAACTCCGATGATGACATGCCTTTAGTCTATCCCCAACTCATTGATTGGGATCAACAAGACATACCCATCTTAGACACTTTCGAGAACGACGAAGCAATTGCTGAGTTCCTGGGATTACGAGAAGGCATACCTAACGGGGATCATAAGGCTGGTTTTACCATTGACTTGGACAACAAAGGATATTTTGGGGAATCTGTTCAACCCTCCAGTCGCAAAAATGGGAAAAAGAACAAAAAAGATAAAAAGGAAGAGTCTCTAGGTGAAAACCGAAAGGAACCTTTAGACAATGAAAAAGTAAAAAGAAAGGACGCATTCAAAGGTGAAAACCTCTCTGAGGCACCTAAGGATGGAGGTTTGAACATTCTCCCCATTGCACAGGAAAATTCACCCATGCTCGTTGAAGAATCAGTAGAAGTCAACATAGGCACACAAGAGAATCCTCGATTGGTTTATTTTGCAGCATCATTGACAATAGAAGAGAAGCCAGATTTCCACGACTTCTTTGCACAGAGACAGATAAATTGTGCTTGGTCATATGCCGACATGCCGAGCTTGGATCCTGAACTTGTTCTACATCACTTGCCCTTACAACCAGGTGCCAAACCAGTGAAACGGAAGTTGAGAAAAATGCATCCACAGATTGCTTTATTAGTCAAGGCAGAACTCAAGAAACTCTTAGACGTTGGTTTCATCAGATCTATCGACTATGTAGATTGGATCTCCAATCTTGTACCAGTCACTAAACCAACTGGGGGCATCTACATCTGCACTAATTTTAGAGATATCAACAAAGCTTGTCCTAAGGATGACTTCCCTTTGCCTAACATAGACATGATAGTTGACATGACAACAGGATATGAGATGTTGTCCCTTATGGATGGAATTTCAGGATATAACTAGATCAGAATTGCAACTGAAGACCAGCCTAAGATGGCTTTCACTTGTCCTTGGGGAACGTATTGCTGGAATATCATGCCCTTCGGACTCAAGAATGCAGGAGCAACCTATCAGCGTGCCATGACTACTATCTTTCATGATCTGGTACATACTTGTATGGAGGATTATGTCGATGACCTTATTGTAAAATCCAAGACGAGGGCAGAACATCTACAGGTTTTAGACAAGATATTTCAGAGGCTGGAAAAGTATAAAGTGAGACTCAATCCAAAGAAATGTGTGTTTGGAGTCAAGTCAGGAAAGTTGCTAGGTTATATCACTTCCAGACGAGGCATTGAAGTGGATCCGACTAAGGTAAAAGCAATCATGGACATGCCTCCACCCACTAATATCAGTCAACTAAGGACATTACAGGGATGGTTACAATCTATCAGAAGGTTTATAGTGCAGCTAGCAGATAAGACACATCCTTTTCAACATCTACTTAAGAAAGGAGTACCCTTTGCATGGACAACTAGGTGTGGAGAAGCTTTCCAACTGATTAAAGAATATTTACTCACACCACCTGTCTTAATGCCACCTGTTGAAGGAAGACCATTGATTCTTTATATTACGGCAACCCATTCATCACTCGGAGCATTGCTTGCACATAATGACGATGAAGGTCATGAAAGGGCAGTCTATTATATCAGTCATACTTTGGTAGGTTATGAGCTGAACTATAGTACCATTGAACGTGCCTGTCTTGCAGTAGTATTTGCTACCCAAAAACTGAGGCACTATATGCTAAACCATCAAACAATGCTAATTGCTAAAATAGACCCTCTGAAATATCTTCTAAGCAAGGCAGCATTAACAGGGCGACTGGCCAAATGGGTAATGATACTTAGTGAGTATAATATCCAGTATGTAGAAAGAAAGGCTATTAAAGGACAGGTCATTGCTGATCAGTTAGCTGATGCACCTATACAGGCATATCACCCATTAGTTGCAGACTTTCCTGATGAGTTCATATTCACAATTGACACAAACATAATATGGAAACTGTACTTTGATGGCTCACATACAAATCATGGTTCAGGGGCTGGTATACTGTTTATCACACCACAGGGTGATTCCATCCCTAAGTCATTTAGGATTGCATTCCCATGCACTAACAACATAGCAGAATATGAAGCTCTAGTGATAGGGTTACGTATGGCAGTCAAGTGGAAAATTAAGAACCTACAGGTATATGGCGATTCCCAATTGGTAATCAGACATGTAAATGATGATTATGAGACTAAATATGAGAAGCTTGCTCCATACAAGCACATGGCTGATAGCTTTAAAGAGTACTTTGACAAAGTCGAATTTCATCAAATACCTCATGTTTTAAACAGGGAAGCAGACGCTATAGCTACAATTGCATCACTTCTTGACATTCCTAACAATGTGCCTAAGTTTGAGTTCTTGGTAGAACAGCTTTTGGTCCCAGCCTATGATATCCCAAATTCTGAAATGGTGTGTGACATTGTTGGTCCTGATTCCCCATGGTACAAAGAAATCTATGATTACCTTCATGCTGAAGTCATACCCATTGGCCTATCAAATAACCAACGTAGGACATTCCTCCACAAGTTAGCCAAATACACCATCGTCAAAGACACCCTATATAGACGTGCCTTAGATAATACCCTACTGAGATGTCTTGATTCTACTGAAGCACAAGCAACCTTGTGTGGGGTGCATGAGGGTATATGTGGATCCCATTCTAGCAGTCCTACCTTAGCCAAAAAGATTATGAGACTGGGTTATTACGGCCTACTATGGAAAAAGACTCATATGTCTTTGTAACGAAATGCCGCCAATGCCAAGTTCATGGAGACTTGATACATGCACCAACACAGGAGCTCCGTCCTATAACGTCACCATGGCCCTTTGCCCAATGGGGACTCGACCTCATAGGTAAGATTCACCCCACATCATCTAATGGACACAAGTTCATTATCACTGCCACTGAGTACTTTACAAAGTGGATAGAAGCCATTCCTATGACATACATTACCGGCACACAGATTTCTAGATTTATCTTGAACTATATCATCTGTCGGTATGGTGTCCCCCAGTCCATAATCACTGATAATGGAAGCCCATTTAAGAACCAAGAAGTCTGCCACCTGTGTGATGAATTCCATATCCAACATCACTTCTCCACCCCATACTACCCACAAGGTAATGGCCAAGCAGAGGCATCTAACAAGACCATCATTAGAATCCTCAAGAAGACTGTCAATGATGCTGGTTGTGACTGGCATTTACAGCTTAACCCTGCCTTATGGGCTTATCGTACAAGTATCCGTACTCCCACTAGTGCTACCCCATATTCACTTGTATTTGGTTCTGAAGCTATTCTGCCTATTGAGGTCGAGATTCCTTCCCTAAGGGTATCCCTGAAAGGCCACATTGATGATGAAGAGTACTGAGTATCGAGACTCCATGAGCTAGAATTCCTGGATGAGCGAAGATAGAAGGCACTAGATCATCTCCAAGCATATAAGAATCACCTTCGTCGTAGCTATAACAAGAAGGTCTTGAACATAAACTTTGACATTGGTGACCTGGTTTTAATGGAGAACCCAAAGAATCAAGCAGAAAGAGACAAACTAGGAAAGTTTGAACCTAACTGGTTAGGACCTTATATTTTTATAGAAGCTTTTGGATTAGGAGCGTACCAACTCTCTACTCCTGAAGGGGAACCATTGTCCTCACCAATCAATAGTTTGCATCTGAAGAAGTTCTACGCATAGCTTCTAGGAGCCTTTGTCTTAATTAGCAAAAATACAAAATTTTTTTAGAAAATCAGAAAAATCGTTATCAAGGTGAAAACCTGGCAAACAAGCATCTTGGTAACACCAAAAAAATTAGATAATCCAAAAAATAGTAAAGAAAAATCATTTGTCCAATAGTGAAAACCACTTCAGTGGCGCTTTGGATAGGTACCATGGTGAAAACCTGGCAAACAGGCGCCATGTGTACTCGACTCTGCTCCTTTTTCTACTATTATTCTAATCTAGTCCTTATCATTGTATATATACCTACCCTATACATAGTCCACTTCCCTGTACATAGTCCACTACCCTGTACATAGTCCTTATCCCTGTACATACTGACTATCCTTGTGCATATCCCTTATCTTTCATATCCCTCGTTTGTATATACCATTCATAATAGGTGGTAGTCTTTCCCATAACTTGGAATGATTGACATAGAGTGCATTTCATATCCCCCATTTTACCCTATTCATAATCAATTGGTCTTATACTCGACTGGGGGAAAACACTTGACATGTGTCATATTGGTTCTTACATTGGCTATGTTGAAGACGTAAAACTATAGAAAAATCCAAAAACATCACAAAATGACCTGAGAAAACACAAAAAACATCAGAAAACTTCAAAAAGACAAAAATCAAAACATTTCAAAAATCCAAAAACAGAGTCAAAGTCAGTTGCACTTGTCAGTCTTTGTCATTTTTCGAACTACGTTGCCTCTGTGACTGGACATAGGCAAGGCCATCTGCCGATGCGCCCTCGAGGCATTAGGTTAGTCCGTTTAGGTCGGTCTGTATAAAATCATGATTCCATCTATATGTCTATATGATAAGGTCATTGGTCGTGTCGAACTACGAGGTCTCTGCGTGTATAACGTAGGCAAGGCCATCAATCGATGAGCCCTCGAGGCCGCACTAGGTCAATCCATTAGGGTTCCTCACATTCAGTACTTTCACACACGTCTTCTATTTGTAGTCAGTCTTGTCAGTCCAAGTCAAGTTGAACTACGAGGTCTCTACGTGTATAACGTGGCAAGGCCATCAATTGATGAGCTCCCGAGGCCGCACTAGGTCAGTCCTTTAGGGTTTGTCGTCATACACAGTTAATTGTCCACACATCGTATCAAGTCATGCATCAATCTGGTGAACAATTTAGCAATGTCTCTAAGTCAAATCACACAACTTTCCAAATAAAACAACCAAAACAGATCAACTAAAGTCTGCTACAGGAGATGCCCTTCTTGGAAACAGACATTATCAAAATAGTCAACCTATGTCTTATTCAGGATGAGTCCTTCCTGCATAATCGACAAGGTCAAACATAGCCTTACACAGGTTATCACATCAACGGCATCTGATTCAACGTCTTATACAATACATGTCTTTCTGAAACCAGGCTTTGTCATGCCTTATACAAATAGTCATAACATCGAAACCAGACTCACAGTCTTATCCGGTATGTGTATCTCCTGACATCAGGCTCTATCAATCAATCCTTCTATCAATCAAAACAAATCGAACAAATAGATCAAGTTTTGCAAATATTTTTATTGGCTTATTGACTTTATGGCTTATTTATCTTATCATTTATCTTGAATTGATGACTAGGAATTATGTTACTAGCTTTCTCAAGGATGTCCCATGAAGGATTTAGAGAAGCAACGATGTATCAGAATTCTATTTTCTTTGACTGTTGTTTGTCGATTGTCTTTTACATTTAATTTTTGAGTCATGTTACTAGTTTCCTCAAGGATGTCCCATGAAGGATTTAGAGGAGCAATGATGTCTCATGACCTATCTTTTACTTTGTTTGCTGTCTGTGGTTTGTCTTGACAAAAAGACTGGGGAAACTTGTGCCTTTAGTATGAGTTAATGACAATCCTTGTCTGCGACTGTCTGTTCTTAGCAAGTGGATGACCTTGCACACCTTGATCTATGTCATATCATGGTGTTTTTCTCCATTTGTATTAGTCCCACCCAATGATGATAAAGTGCAATACCTTTTGTGATACAACGAAACATCGAAGATTCCTAATACTAACATCTATCTCCTGTCTTTCGTTCTTTCTCGATCTTTCTTTCCGCACTAACAGTTCTTCTTTCTTGCATTATGACGGAGTCCTGTGACACAAAACATTATACATCATCCTGCATCAACGCACATGTTAGAAAAATACATACATATAGGCATATTTCATATCTAGATCATCATGGCATAATAGACATTAATCATCAAACAATACATATCATAAGCATTTCATGTACAAAGCAACTATAAATACATGCATCACATTACATTTGTATAGCATCACATGTAGTATGCATCACATTACATTTGTATAATCATCACATGTAGCTGGCATTATACATATAACAACATATTGCATCTCATAATTATAAATTGCATACATCCTATAGAATCATACATCACATAGGCATATCATATAAACATCACATGTATAAATAAAGACTGCATAATCAATACATAGAAATGCATATCATGACAATCACCGCCAAAATCATATATATATATCTCGCTCAATCGTGTCACATCACAATGTCATAATGTATCAATAATACATGGAAGCCCACAGGCTATAGGATCAAAATACAATGTCTCACTGCATCAAACAGAACTAACCCAATTCTGCAAACTCCACTGCATTTCTGCCTATCCAATGGACTAATCGGGAGCATTTCCAAATTTTTTTGAACTTTTTTGACAATTTGTCAATTTTCCCGAGGGGGCATACCTTCACCTATTTTAATCTGGAGCATTATTGGGGCATATTTCTTATCGATTTTCTTTGACACAACACCAAAATGACATTGTATCAAAGAGGGGCAAATGTAGACACCGAAATCTGGTTTTAAGCCCGCGACTTCCATATTCTTCATATTTTGTATTCTTCATGGTCATGATTAAATAATTTCAATTATTTAATTATTCTCTATAGTCTTCATTTCTATCTATTAATTAAATAATCTCAATTATTTAATTAATTCACATTTTCTTTATTCTATCTGATTAATTAAATAAACGCTTTTTATTTAATTATGTTACTAATTAACCTTATTCTTCTTGTTAAATTAAATAAATTCTTATTTAATTTATTCTTTATCATACTTCAACTATAATTAAATAAATTCTTTATTTATTTAATTATTCATTTAAAATCCCTTCATCACTTAATTAAATAAATTATTTATTTAATTATTCTTCAAATATCGAGTCTTGAATTAAATGAATTATTTAATTCATTAATTCTATTTTAACGCATTTTTCTATATTTTAGATAATTATGTGAGTTATCTAAGTATTCAATTTTACTCGACTCAAAGATCTATTTTAAACGCTCAGTTAACTCTTGATTTAAATGTCTGAGTGGCGTTCTCAAGTAATCTCTTTGTCGAATCATTCAATCGTCCAGTTCTAACTCATTTGCGTGTACATGCAGATTAATTAAATATTCATATTTAATTAATTAAACTTTGTGCATGCATTCGAACGAGAGTGGCTTTAATCAATCTTTATCTTTGTCATGCAAAGATATTTCTTCTGTTTTCAAATACCAAACTTGAAGATTAAATTATTATTTAATCTTTAATTCTATTTCTAATTTGTATCACTCATGTCACTACTGACAGTTATTAGAATGCATGTCTAATTAGTCAATCTCAACCGTCCGTTGATCTTTTAATCCAGGCCTGTTGTTCAAATAATCAATTTTCTATAAATTGATTTGTCATTCTTCATTCCAATCTCTCTCATGAAATCGTATGACTTTTGAGAGCACTCAATCTTGAATCTTTGATATTTTGCTAATCTTTATCATAGACTATACTTGCACGAAATTACGAGAAATCTGAGGGCAATTATACTACACAAGCAAAATGGAGAAGGGCAATCGAGATGAATCATGGAAATACATTTGAAATTGGTGAGATTGTTTCAGTTTGTTTACGTTTTTACTTTCCTTTGTTCTTTGTTGCTTAAGATTTAGATTTGCATTTAGATTTAGTATTGCATGCATGTTTGCTTCTAATCTCTTGTCTTGTGCACTTTCTATGGCGTTACAAGATGCTTTAGCTCTTATTATTGCTTCTTAGGAACAATACAAAGGAGGTAGCCATATGAGATTTCTAAGGGTATTTGGGGTCATATGGCTACCTCCTTTGTATTGTTCCTATGACTACCAATCTTATGTCATATGGAAAAATTAAGATCATGCAATAATATGGTGTAAAGAAATCATTTATCTGATTTAATATGTTGTAAGGTCATATAATTATGTGAAAGTTTATTTTTATTATCCTTGTGGGTTATCTCATAGTATTTTTACTTTTTGCGATTTATGTGTTCCTTATGTGAAATAAATTAAATTTCTATAATCCTATATTTCCCCTAGGCATAGATATAGGAATTAGGGGTTCTTTTAACCTTAGAAATAACTTTTTAAGTGTTTTCAACTACCTCAAAATCCCCATTCTTTAAGAGTGGTGAAAATGGGATTTGGTTGGTTGGTTGGTTTGGGTAGTTAGGAGAGGTAGGTTCTCCTCTTTTTCCATATATGCTTTCTTCTTGAGAGGAGAGGGGTTGTTTTTTGTCATGTCCTAAATTTTTACTCAACCTAAAGCATACACAACTATATATATTTTTGAACTATTAATGCTATTCAAGTTTTGAAGTTTTAATCTATAATCGTTGAAATCAATTTTATGATGTCATCCCATCACTTCAACTATCCTAGTTTGCATTTTTGTTCTAAGTGTTTCAAATAGAGAAAACTCAAATATTTTCTTAGGTATTCTAAGTTATAGAAATTGGATGCTCTTTCAAATTTCATGAGTTAAAGAACTACTAACAAATAATAATTTCCCTTTTTCTATTGTTTCCTAGTTGGCCTAATAGAGAATATCATCACACACTAATGTTCAGACTATAAATAATTTTGAAATGAAAGAACTATGTTATATTGAACAAACTCACACAAAATATTTATTCTTTAAAACAAAATTATAAATAAACAAAACTGGTTTATTAACTCCACTGTGAACACCAATCTTAAATGATAGATTAAATTTAACTTTGAATCTTAAACTATTAGTTGACGTTTATTAGCTGTTTTATTAAGTAGGTTTCTTAACTAGGTTTTAAAGTAGTTTACTTGCTCTATTTAAATTTCATGGGCCATCATTCCTAAGTTCACACGGCTCACTTGAGTGAAGTTTAATATAAAGTTCATTTATTTGAATTTTGAACATTTCCTCGTCAAATGATTTTTTGACTTCTATCAAATAAAATGTTTCTTATTCTTAGTTAAAGGAGATGACTAAATTTCCTCTATGAAATCATGTCTACCTACCATATACATCCATTGGAATTATTTTAAACTCCAATTTATTTGTGATTAATGTTTAAACCTTAACTTCAAGGATATTATAAATTTTTTAAATACATTTCACAATTATTAAGAAAAAAATGATATGATAATTTGGTCAATTGATCATTATCTAAATTTTTTAATACATATTACATCCCAATTTATAGAACTTGATAATGAATTTAAGAAAAAAATCTAATTACGTTTCCAAAGAAATTAAATTTTAAGAATAAGTTGATAATTATCTAAATTCTTATCAAATTTTATATTTAAAATAATTTATTTCTTTTATAATTCGTCATTTTTTATTTTAAATTTTACCTTTTAACTCTATATATAATTTGATTTAAATTTAAAGTTTCCTAAAAAAAAAAACTAACTGCTTCTTAGCAACTATCTGCTTCAACTCATTAATATTTCTTTAAATACTTTTTATTCAAATACAAAAACTTTCTTAGTTTTTTTTGTTCTATGATTTTTCCTTTTCATTTTCAAACCTTTAAAATGAATTTGTTGCATATGAATTCAATTTTAAATAAAAATGTTAATTGCACACAGATTTAAATGTTAAAATTTTCAAATGCAAATTTAAATGTTTTTTTTTTAATTGTTTTTATTTATCTAAGATCTGGAAATTTTCCTTTCATTTCAAACTGCAGACTTCCCTGCACAATCAACGCCCCCTCCCTATTGCAATTTAAAGAGGTCGATCCTTACATGAATGAAGGCGATTTTAATAATTTAGATGTTTTTTTTTAAAACTTTTATAAAATTATAATATAAATATATATGTTTTGGAGATATCCTTAAGGGGTCCCTTCTAGCTTAGAGCCAAGGTCTGAAGAGTATTCATTCTGCCAAAATCCGTCGGGGATCCCCACCTCATCCCTTTTTAGGTGTCGGATCCTTGCACTCAAGCAAGACTTGATCCCTAGTGGGCTCATTTAGAACCTTAATTTCAACTTCACCAATATTTTAACATTTAATTTATTTATAACTCTTATTTTATTTGATTTCAGGAAAAATATAACTATTATTTTGAATCTAAGTGTATATTTTTCTAGTTAAATTATATTATTTCCATTTGAACTATTGTGTTCTACATTTTTAACTTATTTTGATGATTATTTTGGTTCCTTAATGTAGTTTGTACTTGGGTTTTTTAGATATCTGAGTTTTCAATTATTTTTTAGATTAATATGTTTAAGCAATAATAAGAATTTCATCTACTTATTTTCCAATATACATTTTTTTTTGAAGTGAAGACTAATTGATAAAGAAGAAGGAATTACTTTAAAATGTTATTGACTAACCCAATAAGATTTTTTTTTTTTAACATGGTAATTTTATTTACTCCTCCTTTAACTACCACAAGATAAATTTCAAATCTAATCTTAAGTTTCCTTTGATAAATTTATAACCAAGTTTCTTACAATTCTCTAATTTATTTTCTATGGAACCATGAAGAAAGAAAAACAAGAAACATATAATCATATGTGTGTTCTACAAACTAATTTCACTACCTTAACATTTTCTAAAACTAGATGTAAGAATCTCATTTAAATTCAATGTAATACTTTTCAACCAACACTAAACAATACCATCATTTAGAAAAATCAATGTACCCAAGGAGTGAAAAATGTTCTTGACAATTAGGTAATGCAAATGATATAATCTTTTCTTCCAAAGAACCACATAATCTTGCTTTTGCACATACATTTTGGCTTGCAACTTAAGAATTAATATTTTCATATTTTTTTTCCTTCAAATGCATATGCAACAACACAATGCCTTTTCAATTGAACTACAACATTGGATAGACAAAGTACATTATGAACAATGATTTCTTTCTTGAAACAACACAACTTTTTCTTTTCTTTCCAAAAGACTTGAACAACTCCAAAACATCTTCAACCTCCACCAAATAACTTGAAAAATGAACAAGAGAGGAAAAAAAACAACATGCCAATGGAAACTCCACCCATCTATAGGGTTGTGAAACAACCCACCTCTGAGCATGGGGAAAACACTTAGACACATGGAGAACTCAATCCAAAAACATAGCCCACATAAGCACAAAATTACTTCACATGTACACACAAAGGACTATCATATTAAACCATTTGCAAGTACACAACACATATCTAACACAAAGGTTCGTCATAAAGGAAAACCATATACATAAACTCCATAATCAAATATCCACCATAAAACTCCACATCAACTCCACACCAACACCACATCACCTCACATAAATGCCACATCAATACCACAACCATATCAACACCCTTATCCCTCCACAACAACCACTCTAAGCAAAGAATTTGGATATTCGTATCCCCAAATATGCAAGGGTACTCATACCTTGGTAATGGCCATTACCCACAAGAGATACTCATATCCCACATAATAAAATACCCTTATGTGTGGGAGCTATGTCCTCTTGAACCCTTGCACATGGAGGACCAAAAACTCCTCTTCAGAAGAGGGGGTTAACTCCCCTAAAAGCATACAAGAAAAGAGAAAACAAAAAACATACATCAAAACATATCACATCAAGAAACCCTCAAATCAAAACCCCATAAAATAAATTTTACACATTATTGCACAACATCAAAGAAGAAGAATACTTTAAATCACTATTATCCCAACAATGGTAGACTCTCAACGGAGCAGGATGAGCGGGAGAGGTGGGAGTTCAAATTTGAATTCAGGAGAGGCTACAACCAAAGGCGATTCTGAGGCAAAATATGATAATGATGAAGATGGTTTCATGGTGTTGTGGAAGGATATTATTCCTTCTCTGGTACATGCTTTTAGTGGTTGGGATTTTTTGATCGATGGGATGATTCTGGTGAGTTTTAGAGTCCCCTATTACTGTCTACAGGTGGTTGTGGGTGTTCCTCATGGACAAGACTCTACTTTGTGGCCCTCTTGTTAGCTCATCCTAGCATTGTGAGTGGTTGACTCCTTGGAAGTTTCTAATCCTAGAGCTTTCTTTGTCGGTCAGATTGTGGTTTCCAACTGGCAATTGGACTTTCATGTTTTATCTTGTGGTTTGGAACCTAATATGGGTAGTTGGCCCCTGTGGGAGTGTGGTATTTTTGCTCAGGTGGAGAGTTCTTCCTCCCTTTTCCTTGATGGGTGTTGTGTGGACCTACTCTGGTGTTCACTAGTGGTTTATGTTATGAGATCAGGTGTCTCCTTCTTTCTTCTGTTCTTGGATCTTTCCCCTTGTTTGATGTTGTTTTTTCTTTAGTAAATTGGGGTTGGTGCTTTGAATTTACCCCTTTGTGGGTGTAGGTCTGTGATTTTCCTGTTGGGTGTGTTTTCTTTGGTGGTGGGTTGATGATCTACCCTCTGGTGCTATGCTTTCGATGTATCCCTACCTGGTGTTAGGTTGGGTGTGCCTCAAGAGGTTGTTCTTCAATGTTTCTTTTGCTTTGGGGGATATTGTGGAGTGGTTTTATTCCCTCCTTGCTGTTGCTAGAAATGCATGTCTGGAAGGCATTGAAAGTTCCATTGTTTGGTTGGTTTGGCTCCCTTTCTAGGCCTTTTGGAAGGGGAATTTCTTTCTCGGAGGATACTTTCTATGATTTGGTTCTCTTGGCTAGGTGGTTTACCATGTTTTATTTCAGGACCCAAATTTTAAGGATGCTAAAGGATGACTTTGTAGTTTTTGTGGAAAAGTTATCGTGTGTTGAGATGGTGCTAGTTTGAAACTTTGTTTAGTGAAGTTTCTTTTGCTGAAGTTTCCCTTGATTTCTTTGGAGGTGCTGTGGGTTGGGCATGGTATTCAGAGCTTATTTCAAAAACCTAGATTCTTTTGCTACTATTGTATGCTAAGTTCATTCTTTCTACTACAGTCTTTTCCTTCTCTTTGGATACTGGTTCTTCTTTTGAGGTGGAGACCTCTCCTATGGAGGCGGATTCTTCTCCTTTTGTGGTTGAGGCATGTTCCGTGGTGAAAGGCTTACTCCTATATATCCCATTGAGGTGGAGCCCATTCCTATTTAGGCAGAGTGTTGGTTTGCAGGTGTATTGTGGTTGTTGTGGCAAGGATGAGCTTGGTTTTCTCTCCTATAGAGGTGGAGAGAAAAAATGGCTTTTGTGGGACACTGTTGGAGCCTTGAGTGTTTATGGTGACTTCTCCTATAGAGGTGGAGACTTGGAGTGTTGTCGGGCTCTTTTTTTTTTTGCTTATGTGGTAGTATGTGACTTGGTTGGTTCAACCAGTGGTATGAAGAGTTTAATTTTCTTGGATGACTCATTTGTTGTTGCCTAGCTATTGCAGGAGGTGTCTTTGGGTTCAAGGTCCTTGCCAAAACCTAGTTATAAAGGGTTTATGGTCCCTTCAAAACTAATGGGTTTAAGATCCTTGTAAAATCATGGTTTTGTTTTTGGTAGCTGGGTTTTGTTGCTGGTTTGGGTTGAGGTTTTGTCTTTTTTTTGCTTTTAGTTGTTCCTAACTTTTTCTTTTGGTAGCATGATTGTCTTGGTTCAAGTTTCAGGTCCCTTTAAAACCTATTTTTAAATGGTTTCCGATCCATTCAAAACCTATTTTTAAATGATTTCAGGTCCATTCAAAACTTGTTTTTCCCCCTAATCAAAACAATTGTAGACTCTCTTGGATGGACACCCTCCTCCTCCAAGCCTTTTCTTTGAGCTCCTCTTCCCAACACTCTCTCCCTCTTCTCCCTCTTAAGAAAACTCCAAAACAAAGATCACAAAATGGAAAACACCAAAGATGAGCAAGGTAAGCTTCCCCTCTCCATAAGGAAGGAGTTTTAAAGAGGAGGGAGAGGTAATTCCTCCCATAACCAATGCAACCACCCAACCACCCTCATTTTTTTTCCACTTTTATGAGTGGGGGTAAAAGGAGGGTTTAAACACTTTTTATAAGATCAAAAATAAAAAAATAGCCTTCCAAATTATACATCTAGGTCCTAGACTAAATTTTAACACATAAAATACACCCTAGACCTCTTAAAAACAAATTTAAAATTCAGTTAAAAAATTTGTAAATCAAAACTTGCACAAAGCATAATCTACATAACACATAGCACTTGAAAATAATATAACCCAACATAATAACAAATAATCCATAGGATCCCACACCAAGGTCCTATATTACACAAAAAAATACAAGTGGCTAAGTGACTCCCTATTAATTTCATTGATATTAAAATTCCTTGTACACTCAACAAGAAGTGTTAGTATAATATAAAGCCAAAATTAATCCATCATATAATTATCACAAATTAATTAAAAACCTTAGAATGACATATACAATTCATTATTTCATAAATAAAAAATGATCTCATCAGAGGATATCATGTGGAACTAAATAATCAATCATAAAATTTATCATCCATAAGTAAGTCAAATACCATCCACAATAAATAAATGTGCATCATCTAAGTAATTATCTCAAAAACCATTATAACTTAATACATTTGATATACATATTGCCACTACTAGAAATTAATTAATCATTAACTCATCATGACTGAAAAATATCGTTCAACATATACTTTCATAATCAATCAAAGGAACTCATCTAGTTATCACAAAGAAATCACAATAACCATTACATAGAATTATTCAGTTACCCATAATATTCAAGCATACAAACATCATTGATGTATAGGAATAATCATCACTCATAAACCCAAGATACCATAGAGACACAAAATATTGGGAAAGAAAACATCAAAGACACATTAACCCAACTTGAACACAGAAAGTCAGGGTCTCACATTTTTCATCTTGTTTTCTTCTTGGTTCTTTTTGAGAATTTTATTTTGTAGAGAATTTCTAGGAGAATAGAGTAAGAGAGGAGAGGACTTGAGAAGAGAGTAGAGGAATGAAGGGATTAAGAGGAGGAGGCTTGAGAGATTTTTCAAAAAATTCCTACCTTTCTTGGAAAGCTTTGTCAAGGTAGGGTCTAACCCTTTTTACAAGTTTTTTGTGTGAATAAATGTTTTGAATGTTTGCATCTAGTATGAAATTTTTGAGGAAAGGAAATTTTAAATTAATTGTGCTTATTTGTTGTGTTTTGTGAGGATAGAGTTTGTGAATTGGTTGTATTTTTCTTGTTTTGTATTGGTATTGTTGGGAAAAAGTTAAATTGTGGGCTTATGAAATGTCATATAATATCTATATATGGTAAGCCCTTTGAAGGGTTTCAAGGGTGGTGTGAAGAAAACCTAAAATGTGAGATACACTATGTGTTGTGAAGATGTGTAATGATATAAATGTTATATGTGGTTTTTTTTGGAAAATGTGAAGTGTATGTGTGCCTTGGGAGAGCTATGTGACCCTAGCTTGGGGGTGGGTTGAATTTACAACCCTATGGTTGGGTGGAAAGCCCATTGGCCCAAGTTGCTTTTTCTTGTTGTCTTTCCTTTTTAGGCCTATGGATTTAGGATGAAGACTATCTTGGAGAATTTTTAAATTATATGATTCATAAAGAAATATTCATTTTAATTATTTCTTATTATGGAATGATTCAAGAACTTAAATTCTAGTTTGTGAATAGGATTGAAATTGTAAATAGAAAATATTTTACATTGTTATATGGAACAATCTAAAGAAGGAAATTCCTTTTTCATCAATTATTGTGCCATTATGTACATATAAGGGAAATAATTAATGCCTATGGAGACAAAAAAAATATTTTACATGTTGGTTTATTATAGGAGAGAAGTGGATTTGAGTGCTTGGAAGTGAAAATTAATTAAATGGAAAAAAAATCTTGATATTCATGAAGTAGAGATGAGTGGTTATGGAAATTTTCTTTTCACAAGATAATCCTCATTGATTTACAAAATTTTGAAAAGCTAACATTTTAACTCCATTTCATAATCAAATTTTGTTTTGAATTAAACATATCAAAAATATAATCAATTTTTAATAAGCATGTCTATGTGTAGTTCTTGAAAAGATATTCATATAAATAATAATTAATTACTCTCTCACACACACTTATACACACAATTATAATTATTTTATTTTTATCACCTATTATAAACTTATAATTATAAATTCTTAATTTAAATTTACATATATATATATATATATTTATAATATAAAATATTTTATAAAGTATTAAATAAATAATTAAAAAGACTTTTGTATGTCGACCCCCCAGGTTATGGGGGGGAAGGGGTATGGACCATACAAGCTGCCTCCCCTATGTACTTGGGGAAAGCAACAAAAGGTTGCAACCTTATGGGACACAACCCATGGGGATTGCAAGCCTCTAAGGAGGGCTCGCTTCGCCCCTCCCTAAATGTCAACATTTAAAAAAAAAAAAAAAAACAAAAACTAAAAAATAAAAAATATATATTTTTCAATTATCATGGTGTCTTAAAATTAATGTTTCTATATGTCTGCAATCTATATACATATACATACACACACACACAAACATATATAAACATATATATATATATATATATATATATATATATATATATATATATATAAACATAAACACACACATATAAACATTTGGAATAATCATTCAACTTGCAAATGATCTATAACTTAAAAAAAACCTTCAATCTATAGTAGTTCAAGGAAGAAAATAACATAAACCTCCAATAATAACACAAATTAGAGATCCAATTATATAATCCATTTGGAAACCTTGAAAACAAATCAAGACATGAAGCCTACCAAATGCATTTTCTTCAAAATGAAATTCCTAAGAGACAAAGATAGTTTATATAAGAAAGTATATTGCTATTTAGTTTGTGAGTTGGTTGAAAGGTATTTGCCAAGATTATTAGAATTAAATTAAATGGATAACTAATTCAAAGTATATTAAAAAAATATTTTAATTAAAGTGACTATTAGATGTTCTTTAAACTAACTTATGAACTCATAATTATTACATAATGGATTTTTTTTTGTTTTCGCGAAAGTGGCAAGCCACTATTATATTTTATTATATATTAAATAAAAGATTACTAAAAATAGTTCTAGGGAGCATACCGGCAAGAAAGAACAAGTAAGAAAACCTTCGGTTATAGCTCTAAGCATGTAAAGAAATAGATACAAATCATTTGTACAAAGAATGTTGAAACTTCAAAACTCAACATTATCCCAAGCTAACCTATGACACTTAGATGAAAACCCTTCCCAATGAACCACCTTACTAGTTGTGAAATGACTCAAAATGTTTAAAAGCCCAACCCTTACATAGCATCACAAAATGTTCATTGACCCATCCCTTACAATGATTAGTGTTTTAAGAAAATAAAACCTTACAAAAAATTTCAAGAAGATCATTATCACAACCCTTACAAACATGTAAAACCCCATACAAAGACCCAATACAAAATTCACAAAAACTAGTTCACGGAAACCCATAAAGCTATTGAATGTTTCCACCTGTTGCTTTTTCACCTATCGAATTCTCATCCATCCCTTCTGATTGCAGAATGTTTGGAATGTTTTTGTTGCCAACCCTTCAAGCATAGTATTGAGAACCCTAAGATTCCATGCGAGTTGGCGCATGAGACATAGCTCTTACAGAAGAAGACATATGATTTGGAGAGTTAACTTGTAATTGCAAGTCCAACTGCAAATTTTGGTTAGCAAGGCGTAGAGTGAATGCACAAAGAAAAGACAGAGCATAAAATCTATCCTTAATTTCCAGTTCCATTAGCATGCAAACACTCCGCCTATTTTTCCTTAAAGCCCTCAACAAAATATTTTCATTTCTGTGTTGCAAAGCTAGTCAAATAGCATCAAAGATTTCCTCAATACCTTGAAATTTTTGCACCAATCTTATGGGGAAAAGGCCCCTAATATACCTTTCCCCATTATAAAAATTATACTATTGGACAGCTCGAAGAAAAAAATTATCCATTTAAAATTGAAACTTAATATAATTCCTAGCTAGTTCCTCAATTTGATTCAAAGATTGAAGCAAATCCAAAGCATTGGAAAGAAAGATAGAAATCACCTGTGAGGGGAAGAGGAGACAACGAGCATGAGGACTGGTAACTTCTATCCCCAAGATGATTCAAATACATTCCTCCACTCTTAAACAGTCAATTCTGAACATAGAGTTCAATATCTCCTGAGAAATATACTCTTCAATGGGTTTTTCCCACAATTTGACTGGTAATGAAACTCTGTAATTCCAAGGATGGAGTGCCATTGCACAAGAAGCAATTTCACACAAAAACAATTCACTAGCAAGGTAATGCTGTCAAATGTTGTGAACATTACTTTCTGCTTTCTAAATTTAAAGAAAGCTATCATTATAAATAGAAATTCGAGGGGCTAAATGCATAGAATGTAGTGCTCCCATAAATGCTCATACATGCCGAATAAAAGCCCAAATATTTCATAGCAGAGTCTGTATTAACAATATATGATTACCCTGTACCCATAAGCTGTGCCAACTTGAGGAAGCATAAAGGAATGTGGTGATGTGACCCTGACAAAATATTTAAATTGATGCTAACATCATTAGACCTGTGTTAATTTTTCATCCTTTGAGAATGGTGCAAGTACCCATGAGGAATTAGAAGACATCATTAATGCTTATGTTCTATAATATATGCTTCAAACCATTCAGATATATTGCACGAAGAACCTGGTGATATCAGTGCCAATGTAAATATAAGGGTGTATGCATATTACCTGGTTAGATACTCATTATTTGGAATAATCAACTTCAATTATGCTTCTCAAAATTTCCAGCTCTTGGATACAAGTATAATCATTATTGTTATTGTTATCATGAATATAACTTGAATTTCCTTTTTATCACAACCTAGATTAGCTAGATGGTCTACTAAAACATTTCCCTCTCTATAAATATGAGAAATCTAAACCTCTTAAAAATCATCTAAAATTTTCTAGACAATCTGCAAAACATATTTCAAAGCCCAATTGAAACATGATCTCTCTTTACAAGCATTTATTATTAATAGAGAATCACCCTCTATGTGTAGTTCTTTGATTTGGAATTGTTTTTCCAAGAGCAACCCATAAAGAAGAGATAATGATTCTGCCATATTATTCATTCCAGGGGGTAAAGATAAGGCTCTGGAAGCCTTGAGAAAACCTTTATTGTCTCTAATACAAAATCCTGCTCCCAAAGTTCTAGGGTTACCTCTTGATGCCCCATAAAAATTCAATTTTGAGAGATTTTGAGATGGGGGTGACCATTTAATGGTGTTCCTATCTATCTTTGTATTGTGTGGTTATTTCAAGCTTCCCTTAAAGGGAAGAACTATATGTTTTCAATTTTGTAAAATGAAGTTATCCTAGTTTGAAAACAATGAACCAACATTCTTATGATTTTGAACCCAAGCATTAACTGACTCGAAGATAGAATTTTCAATCAAAGCATGAATTGAATTTTCCAATGAAACTATTTTTCTAAAGATTCTTTTGTTTCTTTCCCACCAGATAGCCCATGTTACCATTGTTGGAATAACTTGCTAGATGCATGCAAAAAAGGATGTTTTGTAGAGCACTGGCCAAGCAAAGAAAAGATCCCAAATTGTATTAGGGAGGGGCATTGAATAATTCATTTTCCTCAAAATAAATGACCAACAAGGCTAAGCAAAAGAGCAATGAAAGAACAAATGATCATGATTTTCAAAATCTTGAGCACATAAACAACATTTGAAGGGTTTTGCAATGCCTAATTTAGCTAGTTGATCACTTGTCAATGCTCTCTTTCTCATTACTAGCCAAGCGAAACTACCTACTTTTGGAAGGACTGAACAACTCCAACAAAAGGAAAATGCTCTTTGAGGCAGAGAAGGATCTCTTCTGTAGTGTCCCTTCAGTTGCTACTATGTGTTTCAAGTTGCTTATGTTTGTTTGCTATTCATTTAGCTATTTTGGATACTATATTATATTTCTTTTAGTTACAACACAGATGTTATGTTAGTTGTTATATTCTATGGATGATACATTTGATATCGTGATCATTTTGTTATGTTCATGTGATGCCGTTATGATTGACACGTCTATGTTATGGTATATGTTGTTTATGAGTTTTAATGAGGTTATCACGATGTAATTATTGTTTATGATATAATGATGCTCATCAATCTTGGTGAAGGAGATGATGTAGCATTACTCACTTGTGAGTACTCTGCTAAATTGTGACTCTTCTTCACAGTGTGTTTGTAGATATGTGATGATATGTTTAACAGTGTTGTTTTATGCAATTTACATGTATTGGGTATCGGCTCCACCTACTTGTTGGGTCTGAGCGTGCCCTAACCCAATGGAAATATGTTGTTTCAGAGATAGTGTCAAGTCCATCATTAGCCATCGTTCTTCATTGAATGAGTATTCGTTTGTCACCCATTGTTGTTTTGTCGTCTGGTTCCATCATGTAAATCTTGTTTGTGTTATTTTTTTTGGGAATTAATTAATTTAGTTACATGGTTTATTTGTTAATTTATTTGACTAAATGTGATTTTATTGAGATGTCAAATTAAATGAATATAATTATGGTTTGATTTATTAAATTAAATTAAATAAGGTATTTATTTAAATGCAATTGTTGAATTAATTGTGCAAACTTAATTTATGTGAAAAGTAGATATTTTGATGAGGTAGTTTTCAACAAGTATAAATAAATATCTAAAAACTTGATTTTGAGTTAAAAGATAATATCTTAGATATTTATTAGTTAAAACTAAATGATAAACTTGATTTGCATGCTAACTTTGAGTTAAGATGACAGTTGTGATTTAATTAATAAGAGAAAATGTTTGAGAAGCTTGGGTGTGTGTAAATTCATTCACAGGAATTATTTTTTCAATGGATGGGAAGAAAACTTTGCATGACAATTTTCTAGAAAAAGCTTCTTCACTATAATTTTGTCTTGGAAAAGCTTTGGGAAAAGAAAATTGGAAGAATTGTTTGGGTTTTGGCTGTGGATTGAATCTGAAGGTTGCAATATTCAAGTTGGTTGAAAATCCAGGTTTTCTTCTTTGATTTGTATATACTCTAATAGAATCTTCTGAATGCTGTTTATGGTACTTGATTTTTTTCTATATGTGGAATCTATTTGCTAAATTGCCTACACAAACATTAGAAACAAAATTTTCATTGATTAGTTTTAAAGAATCAGAGAAAACAATAGGAAAATTGAAAATAAGATTGAAATCCAACACCAGGAAATCTATTGTAGGAATCTATTAATTTCTTCACTATTGGGTTGTTTGTTTCTTTGGAAAAATATGGTTATTGTTAATTTTGCATGTTTGTAGTCTGCATGCTCTGTTTTACATCAATTTTGTGTTACTGCTCTGGGGTGTTATTGTTTTCCTGAAGTTCTATGATTCAAAAAAAAATGTAGAGAATAGATATTTGTGAATTCTTGAATTCAACCAGTTGCAAGGAAAAATAAATAAAACACTATATAATCTTGAACCTATCTATGTATTTATACATCCAAGTAGTCTACCAATGTGAATAATGTTTTTGACCCTATATTCCTATATTTGCCCAATCTCTGCTATGGCAGCAGATTCTCTTATTTGTGTTGATATTTAGAATAAATATTTTCACTGTTTCTTTATTCTTTGTTATGTGAATATAGTTTGGTGTTGCAAGCGCCGCCCTCTCTTAGTCATTTTCTGACTTTCTATTTGTAAGGCTGCCTTCAAAAATGTCAGTTTTTCCCTGATTTCATTTGTTGCCTGTTATAGCTGCCGCACTCGAACATGGTAGGGCATATAGATTTAAATAAGTTCCCTGATCTTCACTCGCAAGCTCTCCCAGCTGCCTCACTCAAACATAGAAGGTTGTAGTAGTTTAAAATGTCTTTCTGATTCCTTTGGTAACTTTTTCGTATCTACAACACCTGAAAATAAAATGTTGTAGAGGTTTAAATAATCCCATTAGTTCTATTCGCTATATGTCATAGTTGCAATGCTTGAACATAGAAGGGTGCCAAATTTTAAATAATCTCCTTGATTTTATTGTCAACCTATCATAGCTGAAGCACTTGATCATAATAGAGAAATTCGCTCAGCATGGAGTATATTCTTGGTAGGATGCCTAAATTGTTGGGTAAACTTCTGACTGTAGGTTTTCTTCTGTAATCTTTTGTGAAGTGCTGACTGGTTGTTTTCATGGCGCATGATCTCCTCTTTGATTTTGTTTTAAGTTTTGCTTTAATTATTTTGAAACTTATGCATGCAAAATTTGTGTTTATCATGCATAGCATGAATACCTTCTGTATTTGCACGGCTATAAACAATCAATTTTGTTTATTTTGTTAATAAGAAATTTTATTAAGCTTTAATCTTATAAATAAATGTTCAAGTTTATATTAGAATTGAATGACATTTATTTAGCTGATTAATAGTTGCAATAGTTCCTTTATTATTATTTGTTAATTGATATAAATAATAAAGATAAATATCTATTTATATTTATAGATATATGTTGTGTTTAAATTTAACTGAAATTTCTATTTATAGTAATTTCTTGATTAAGACTTGAATATATATCTATATATATATAAAATTCAATTAAGTTGAGATTTTTTTATTTCATTATAAATTGAAATTTTAATATTAAAATTACTTATATTAGAATTTGGAATTCATTAAATTGTAGATCTATTCTTTACAAGTTGAATTAAAAGAAATTTAAGTATTATGAAAAGTTATTTATGTATAAGTATGCATAGAAAATAATATTTGAAGTTGTGGTTGATAACAATTATAATTGTAGTTTTTGACTCGCTGGGATTATAATCATTTGATTTTTTTAAAAAGTTAAGTGTACTTTTGATATGAAAATAAATGTTTTGAGATCTGTTGTTTTAATATCTTTGAAGTGTACGATGAATATGCTTGAAAACATTTAAATGTGAAGAAATGTTGTGTATTTTGGTGCATATGTCTTCCTGAGACTTGTATATTCTTTAAATAATTGTTTGAGTTAATTAAGTTTTGCAATTCTTGTATAGGATTTGTTTGAGTCAGGTCACGCACATTGTTTATGATACCTATGTGGTATATGAGAGTATGATGTTTTATGTCATGGATAAAATGTGGTCATCCCTATTCTAATTTTTGCATGGTGGGATATCCTATATGTTATATGAATTTTATTTTTCTTATAGGAAGAGTGACTTTTGTTAGGGGCCAAAACCCTAACAGGTTACCAGGGTAACCTACCAAAAGTAGATAATCCAGTGAAAACCTAATATAATGTACACAGGGTTGGGTGATAATCATAAAATAAATTAGATAATTTGAATGCCTCACCTAGTGCCTTAATGCTTGTATAGATTAAGGGTAGGTTGAGAAGGCTTGGAATGGCTTGGTCGTTTACCTTGTCTTTCTGAAAGGTAATTCGACTCCACATGAGTTTGTCTAGGGGCTAGGAATTAGTAGAGACTGCTAGGGTAACTCTGGATGAGGGCCAGTAGTCTAGGAAGATTCACCTGGGTAACCCAGGACAACTATGTGATGACACTCTTTCCTGAAGCATGTCTGTAGTCTCTTCTTTAGAGTTATTTGTTGTATCGTGGTTGTCTCTGGAAGCATATGTTGTGATTACTATGGTATGATGTTGATACATCGTTATGTGATTGTTAGCCATGTGATGTTATGTGATAAATTCTGTTGTAAGCTTTGTTTTACCTTGGTGGACCTAAAATTATCTCCTATCACAGGGGAGTAGGCCTTCAAGTACCACGTGGTTGGGAGGAATGTGCTCTATCCTCCATTGGGTCCCCTTGCAGGTGTTGTGGTGCATGGATAATTTGTACTTGTAGCAGGTTCCTGTTTCTTCATTGTTTATGATGTTGGATGCTAAATGTGTTCATGGACGTGGATGTTAGTTATGATGAGATCATTATCTTCTTTTATATTTACCTCATGTTTATGAGTGTACTCATTATTTTGACATTATGATGTATCGATATTTATTATAATCTCACTTGATGTAATCTGGTTATGTAACTTGAGTTTCTAAAGTTTATGAAATTGGATCATTCATGAATATGATATGTCTTTGTGTTTTTATGAATTTGATATTATGACATGATGCTCTTATTTGTAAATGTTTAAGTAACATCATCTTGGAATCCTAAGAACGTATGTGTTTATGTACTTATGTTCTTAAGTTGTAATTGAATGACTTTAAAAATAAATAAAAATTATTCAGTTATTTTGTTACTTTATCCATTGTTCTTTGGGTTCCCTGGTGGGGCATTACATATTCTACTAAGAGTTTCTCTATACCCCTATTTTACTGAATAAGAACCATCCTTTGAAGGTTCCCAAATTATATGGTCAAATTTATCAATTATGAAAACTGCTCTATTTTGAAGAATGTTTGATAGTAATTAATTTTGTTCTTGTGATATTTGTGAAGAGGATAAGTCTTTCCATTTTACTCTCCCTAATGAAGGTTCAATAGAACTTACATAATCTTTTAATTTTGTTCCCCACAACTGTGATAAAATTGGAATGGATGATTGCAAATCATTATTTTGGCTCAATGGGGGACAACCATTCCAAGAGTCAGTCCAAAAATTAACTTCATCACATCTATTGACCTCCCAAGAGATGTATTCTATTACTAATTTTCTACATGAAAGTATGAAATTCCACATAGTCAAACCTTCCGGTGGATTTGAAACTGTAAAAATTCTCTTAGGATCTTGACTATCCAAATATTTGGCTCTCATTAAAGAACACCATTTGGATTCTGGTTTAGCATACATTTTCCATATTAATTTTCCCCCAAAGGATTGATTACATTTAGATATTAAATCATGCAATCTTACACCACCTTTATGTTTTTCTAAAACCATACTATCCAAGGAAATAAGAGGAATTTTCTTTGCATCTTTCATATTCCCTTTCCACAAGAAACCTCTTATGATCTTTTGAATCTGCTCAACTACTGAGCTTGGTGCCCTTAATACAGAGATGAAGTAATTATGTATTGTTGTACATAAGGACTATTTTTATAAGAATAATTCTTCCTGAGAACGATAACCATCTAGCTTTCCAAGCACTAATTTTTTGCTTGATTTTATCTATGATCTTAACCCAATAAGACGGTTTATTAGACCCCATAAAAAAAGGAATACCTAAGTACTTGCAAGGTAGCTCAGCCTCTTGAAATCCCAAAATTCTTGTAACTTTCCTTTTTATTGCAGCTTTGGAGTTAAAAACATATACTTTTTATTTTTGAGCATTTATCTTTTGCCCAAATTGTAATAGCCGCCACGAAACCCTAGAGAATGCCACACACAAATGGAACTGAACAATTTTTTTCTTTTCTTTAAAGTGTAATTAAACAAGTAAAGTAAACTACACTAGCACATCCATTCTCTAAGGTACGTGATGATGCTTACTTACAATACCCATTATTAACAAAAGTTACTAAACATAACTTATATTTATTACTCATGAATTAAAGATCATACATCCAAAACATTAAAATACATCATTTAAGCTATAAAGTACAATAATGAATCCATTCACACATTACATTTATTTAATATTACAATTACAACTCTCATTTCCAAATGAGACAGTTTATACAAAAGTGTTACAATTACATAGTACAAAGGTTCCCCTCGAATAACAATTGAGGAGTGATACAATTACAAGGTATCCAACTGATACAAAAGTGACATAAGAGAAGTATAAATTCACTGATACACGTGAGCTCTTCATTAGGAAGTACCCGCCATCATGAACAAGAACTGGGGACCCAATGGTGTAAGGTGCATGTTCCACCCAACCATGTGGTACCCGAAGGACCAACCCCCATGCTAGGAGATAGTAAAAGAGATTCCTAGGAAAAACCTACAACCTCTAGACATAGGAAAAAACAATATTAAATGACACAAGTACAAAACTTACAAAATGGTTACAATGCTTCTAGATAACAATGATCAATTATACAATACAACAAATTGACTAATGGTTGTCATAGGAGGAGTGTCATCACAAAGTTGCATGGGTTACCTTGGAAAATATTCCTAGGCTCCGACCCCCATCTTGGGTTACCTTGGTGACCTCTTACAAAACTTGACCCCACATGCAATCCAATGCGGAATCGATTATCTTTCAGAGAAATAAGATATGGATCTTGCCATTCTAGGCCTTCTCGTCTCATCCCAAGTCTTTATTAGCCCTTGAGTCCATGAGCGAGACACTTAAATAAGTTAAGTGTTTAAACTACCCTTTTCCCCTAACATATTTATTTAATTTTCACTGCTTAAACTAACTCTATATGAGTTACCCTGACACCTATTTGTGTGTCAGCCCTCATGAAAAGCCACTCCCTTATTAACAACCTAAGGGACCAATTCCACTAACATAGGGTAAACCAGGTGCACATAACCAATTACAAATACCAACTTAATAACAATGTACAACACAACCTGTTCATAGAACCAGGTGACCATACTTGATAAAATACCACATGCACTACCCAAGTTATTTCAAAGCTAAAATGACATAAGTTACGATCCCCATCTCAAGGAAACATATTTGGAAGTCTTACATAAACAAAATAACTCAATTTTCCCCACAACGAGAATGAGAGAAAACACAACCTTAAAAGAACAATTTTAGGCAACATATTAATCTAGCTTTAGGATTTCCTAAATTCAAATAATTCAATAATACATCATTTGAAAATACCCAAAGTAAATAAAATAACATTTGCAAAATTAAGGAATTTTAAAACTAATAGTTTAATTCCATTCATGATTTAAATAAGAAACTTTTTAATAAAAAGAGGGTAAAAACTTTATTGAATCAGAACATCATTACATAAATCAAAGAAAGAAGCCACAAGGGGCCCAAGAAACAAGAAATAATTCACACCCAAGAAGCACCTCATATCCTCAGCAACCCACTCCTCAAGAATAGGGGCCATGTCTTCAGGAAGACTGCCCCAATCATCCACATGCCAAGAATCAGTCTTTTTTGACGCCCATCTAGCCAGCCCATCAGCCACCTTATTCCACTCCCACGGAATATGGCATAAAATAATGGACTCCAAAGTAGAGCACATAAAAACAATCTGTTTGACAACCACAACTAGCTGCCAATTCACATCCTCCAAATTTTGATTATTCAACATATCAATAACCACCTAAGAATCAACCTCACAAACAATTCGCCGCCATCCAAGGGCAACCGCACGCTCAATCGCCAAGAGAATAACACTCGCCTCCATAAGATTATTAGTTTGCAAACCATGATACGTAGAAAAGAAAAAAACCACCACTCCAAGGCTATCTCTACCAATACCACCAACCCCAACATGCCTAGGATTTCCCCTCGACGACCCATCAGTATTGATTTTTAGCTCCCCTTGAGCAGGAGGGCACCAAAAGCCCTCACAAGCAACCCTCTCACGCCCTCGTCTATGATGCACTTTGCTCAAACTACTCTTGTCCCCTGTGACAAGACCCAGGGCATTCACAACACTCAAGTCTCTCGGATCAATAGGCACAAACAAGTCACATTTTGCAGTCAAAGTCTCTTGCAGAACCCCAAGAATTCACCTCCAAAGTTGCCCCATGTGCAAGTTTTTATCTAGGAAAATTCTTCTATTACGCTCCAACCAAATTTTCCAAACAATAAAACTAGGACCAATGCTCCATGCAATTTTAAGAAAAGAGGTTGTGGCAGGAGCAGATCCTTGTCTCTTCCAAAAATCCTCCAGAGAAGAGACATGGCAACACGGTGAGCTCCAAAGATTCCACCAATGATGCCAAATAGTCTTAACAAAAGAACACTGAAAAAAGAGATGCGATAAGCATTCCTCATGTTGACCACACAATGCACATGGAGGGGCCCTGGAACCCCCGTTTCCAAAGATTATCCCAAGTAAGACACTTACCCTAAACCACGAGCCAAGAGAAAAAATTACACTTAGGCCAAGCAAATTTATTCCAAACATGCTTCCACCAAGAAATTTGGGAGCAAATAAGGAACTAAACCAATTGCTTTACTTCAAATTTTCTCAATTACAACTAATGATAAGAGTCAATTTTTTTAAAAATAAAATCATTTTATTATAAAATCAACATTTGCATCTATTATAATAAAATAATCTTAAAATCATTATATTTAAATATATATTAAACATGTATATATAGAATTATATACTCAACATATATACAATTATATATATATACATATTTAAATATATATTTATAAAATCAATAGAAATTCTAAATCATTTAAATATAACCCAAATATTTGCCAATTAAATATGCAAATAAAATATACATATATATAATATATACATATGTATATATTATATATATATTAAAATAATATATAAAATATATATACATATATTTATAAATTATAAGACATATATATAAATATATATATATATATTTATATAATATATATATATATTATAAATATATATATATATATATATATTATATATATATATAATTTATAATAATAATAAAAATATAAAAAAATTGATGAAGTGCAGGCATACGACAGCTTCTAGTGCATGGCAGGCTTCACAACCTATGGGTTGGGCTGCCACAGCCCTCCCATAGGGGCTGTGGCTTGTGTGTAGCTATTGGGCCTTTGCACCTCACCTCCTCCTGTGGGGGACTGTAGCCCAACCCACAAATTTTTTAAGTTTTTTTTTTTTCTAATTTGTTTCCTTCTTCAAAAATAAAAAATTCCCTGTTTTTGATGAATTTCCAAAATTCATTTTTTAACATAAACTTTTTTTATACAAAATTTTTAACAGGAAAAATTTCCAGATTAAAAGCATACTAAATTTTATATATATTGTATGTATATATAAACACACACACACACACACACACACACACACACACACACACACACACACACACACACACACACACACACACACACACACACATATATCTAAAAATAATTCCAACCAATAGTCCAATTGGATAAAATTGAAAGAGTAATTTAGGGAAAATTTTAAAGCAACTTCAAAAATTTTAATTTCTAAATTATAATGGAAGATCTCAAATCTAATTACAGAGATTCACAAAATTTTCTGTTGTTTTCTCTTCCAATTTTCTACTGTTAAAATTTGTTTCCCTACAAGAATCTAAGGTTTTTCTTGATTTTTTTTCTACAAAGGTTTTCAACAATTCATAGCAATCCTTTTAAAATTTAAAATCCAAAACTTTTAAACAACAAGGCAATAAAGAACCTGTGTTCTGAAGTATGAAGAAATACAATTTGATGTTGAGCTTCCTTGCCAAATCCAAAATTCTAGAACCTCTTCCAAAATCTCCACTTCCAGACCAAAAATGTGTAATTACAAAGCCAAATCTTTCTTCATTTTAATAGCCCAAATTTTTCCAAAAATAAAATATCTCCAATTAATTTTCCTCAACTTTAGTCAAATTTCCAAAAATATCCCCTCAACCACCATAGTTATTTCCCCCACATGCATTTTCAAGATATTTTGCTTTTAAATAATTTAAAACAAAATTTCATTTCAACTAAATTTAAATATCTTAATTTATGCACTTTACAAAACAACTTTAATTATTTAATTTATTTACTCAACAAAAAAGTTTAATTAATTAATTAATTTACTTAATAAAATAAATTTAACCATGAGGATTAAATTACCTTACCACATAAATGAAATTTAATTAATTAATTTTTCCATTTAATAAGATAAATTTAATCAATAGATTAAATTACCTTACTAATTGAATAAAATAAAATTAACTAAATTAAATAACAATTTTAATCTAAAATACATAAATTAACATTTACAATCCACTTAAATATTGATTCCCACATATAATTTCCATCGATAATTTTTTTTATCAAAACATCAAAGACAACATGACCCAACAACAAACCAGACACAAACTGATGACACACTATGACAGGGTTGTGGTTTGACAAGGGAACCCTGTTACTATCTCCCAATCAACAAAATCGTTGGGATATAGACATGCTTAGACCTGTGAAGCTAGGTGGAGACGATGTCCTATACCTGCAATACTACAATCAAGATGAATGACGTACATGGATAAAACATAATAGTCATACCATGAAGAGAAATCACAGAATCACAGGGTGCTTGCATGCGAGTGATGTAATCCCATCCCCTTCACCAATATAGTCACATCAAGACTAACAAAATTAAAGCATCATTAATCAACAGATGAGCATATATCAATATCAACAACTATGCTAATCAAAAGCATAACATGAAACATAACATCCATATAGTGCATCATCTCATCATAGTAAAACATCCACATCACTCTAAAGCCAACGATCATAAAACCATAACAAGGTATCCAAGTCTGTCAAAATAAACACACTGTCTAACAACATAGAAAACCAGAGGGGTGCTACATAGATACTAATGAGTATTTATCCAACACTTCCTTTATTTGTTTTGCTTCAGAAACGAAATCCTTCCCATAAAGAAGGGTATCATCTTCAAATAAGTTGTGAGTAGCTGAAATATCAGTTTGAGGGATGCTAACACCTTGCCATAGACCTTTAGAGTGCTTATCCTTTATTGTCCTACTCAAAGCTTCTGCCATGATTATAAATAGAAATGGTGACAATGGGTCTCCTTGTCTCACCCCTTGCATTGCTTGAAAGAAACCACATGGTGAACCATTGATTATAATTGAGAAATGTGCACCTGAGAGACAAGAGAATATCCATTTGCACCATTTCTTTGCAAATCCAAACTTTTCAAGCAATTTTATTAGAAATTCCCAATCAACTCTATCATAAGATTTCATCATATCCAATTTAACTATGAAGGAGGACAAATGATTTGCCTTGATAGAGTGAAGAACCTCATGTGCCACCAAAACCCCTTCTATAGTTTCTCTTCCCAAAACAAATCCTCCTTGTTTTGAAGAAATATTTTTTGAAATAAAGGGCTACAATATTAAATAAATTGATTTTGTGAAAATCTTATATACTGTGTTGCAAAGTGATATAGGTTTGAAATCTACAAAAGTTTTAGGTTCCTTAACTTTTGGAAGTACTGCTATGTTTGTAGTATTGAAATGCTTTAGAATTTTTCTAGATCTACGAGATTCCTCAATAACCATAAGAAGATCAGAACTCACAAAATCCCAACAGTTTTGAAAGAACAGAGCTATAAAACCATTAGGGCCTGAAGCCTTATCTGGGGGCATTGAAAAAATGACACTCTTTAATTTTGCGAATGTGAATGGCTTGAGCAATGCCTAATTGTCATTTGAAGAAATGAGATTAGGGATCACAAAAAATAACTCCTGCTCTTCCTGTATGGAAGTATTAGCAGATTTAAGAGGGGCAAGGAGGCTTTTGAAAATTTTTACTCCTTGGATTTTTTCATCATTATTTAGTTGTTTTCTTGAAGATGCTTCCTGAATTGAAAAGATAGTTTTAGCAACTCTTTTATGTTGTGCAGATGCATGATTTTTTTTTGTGTTTTTATCACCTTCTTTTAACCATAATTCTCGAGACTTTTGCTGCCAATATAACTCTTCCCTCTTACTTAGCTCTTCCCACAATTCTTAGAGTTCTTTCTGCTTATCATATATGATAGCATTCATACCATTTTGGATAATGTATTCATGAATTTTTTCCAATTGTCGAGTTGTCTCTTCCTTCTATGCGTAAATGTTTTTAAACACACTCACATTCCATTCTTTTATTTTCCCTTTTGTATATTACAAATTTTCAAATAGTTGGAACATTTTTGTGCCTTGATGAATTGGTGCACTTTCCTAGCATTGTTGTAATAAAGGGAGAAATGTTGGGTCTCATAACCACATTTTCTCAAACTTAAACGATGACTTGTGAGATGATACCCCTGTTGGAAGAGTAATAGATAACATTATAGCATAATGGTCTAATCCAACAAAAGGAAGAATTTGTGAGGATAAAATAGCTGATGCAACTACCCATTCTTGAGACACTAGGAACCTATCTAATGGGATTTCTATTTGTGAGAAATCCCTTCTTCAGTTTTTCCAAGTAAATCTCCCCTTTTCTAGCAAGATATCTCGAAGAGCATTATCTAATTTGAAATTGCCAAAATCGGAAATTGTTCTATGGGGTGGGCATATCCCTCCTTGCTTTTCATTGAGAGACACAACCACATTAAAATACCTAGCAATAATTACTTTTTGATCATTGAAATTCTAAATTAAAGCTGTCAACAAATCCCATAACCTCTTTTTATCTTGAGTTGAATTAGGGCCATAAAAACTAAAGAGCTTAAACTGTAAATCAAAGTTTTGAACATTTAAGAGCTGCCAATTATTATCAGCATTTATAGGCTCTACTGTAACTATTCTAGGATTCCATAAAGATACAAGACCACCAAAAGCTCCTTGAGCTAGTACAACTATAGATTTCCATCTTCCCCATTTGGAAATAGAAGATTCAAATATTTATGTAGATAGTTTAGATTATTGAATGAGAAAGATATCAGCCCCACTAGCATCAATTTGATGCTTGATTTGGGCTCTTTTTTCAGGGGCATTAATGCCCCTGACATTCCATGAGAAGATCTTTATTGGACTCGAGGAGAGAAATATGCCCTCCTCGGTCTCTTAGTGATTGAGCAATCACCATCTAAAGTGGTTTGCATACCCACTTCTATTTCTTCTTTGATCTTATCAGCCTTAGATTTCCTTCCCCTTTTAGCTAGATTTCTTTTAGGGAACACTTGAGAGATGGGGGTTTGAGCAATTGATAATTCTTGAGAAAAATAAAACCCCACCTCCATCACTCCATTTGATTCCTTTCCACCATCCATAGACTCCTGAGGTAGAGGGAGATCTATTGGAAATAATTCTAGCTTTGGTTCCATCTCCTCATTGAAAATTTCATCAACTATTTCATCTATAAGTTTAGAACCTATAGATTCTAATAATTTTTGTGCAATATCATTTAGCTTATCATCTTGGTAGAGTAATTGCACAAATTCATTATTTTTTATGGATATATATTCTGATGAGAGCATCCAAGATCATAATAAAATAACTCTTGATTAAAACCTTGAGATATAAACCTAGAGGAGACATGATCTAAAGAGGATTTCTTTGATCAGATGGCATTATGAAGCAAAAAGAATAGCCTACCTCCAAATTGTTTAATGACAGGATAGGGAACTTAATCTTTTGATTTTTTAGAATGAATAATAAATGAGACATATCACCCTTTAGCTTAAACAATATATTTTCCATGTTTTTTGGAATAAGAGAAGAGAAGAAATGGAAAGATTGAGTATTCTGCTTGTACCCAGAAGAAGATATTAGTGATAAATTCTGAACCAGAGGAGTTTTCTCATCCTTCATGTTTGACATAAGAGTAAAGATTGATTGCTCATTCTTCTTAGAGGGCGAAGATATAATTTTCTTAGGCTTACTGTTCAAGCTTCCTTTTGATAGAACCTTTGAAGGTTCTTGGAGCCATTTTGATTTTATTGATTCTTGGGAAGAAGAGCAATCAATAGCCAAATATTCTAAGGAATGACATATATAACAATTTTTTTGACTATTTTCAATTATAATCTCTTGCTCCCAAATGCTGAACTTAGATTTCATATAATCTGATTAGGAGAGGATTTTGTGGTGTCTAACAATAAACAAAACCTAACCGGAAGAGACAGATTTGTAAAGAACTCCTTATCATGCTTCAAAAATATCCCTATTTGGTTTTCCATGAATTCTATGAGATTCAATTCTCTATATTCTAGAGGTAAGGAATGCAATTTCACCCAAATAGGCATAAATTTAGCTTTGAAGAGAGTTGGTTTAAAATTCGGCATCCATAAGTTCATGCATAAACTAGATCCCTCATAAATCCAAGATTTAATCCTAAAGACTGCATCTCTCTTTTCTTTATTTTGCAATAATACAATGAAAATACCTTCTTTTTAATCTAAATAAAAAACTTTCGAAACCCCATCCCATTCTTCAAAAAGAAAATCATGAAGCAATTCTATTTCAACAACCCTATCCCAAAACTTACAAATTAGGGCACACTAACATAAATCAAAAATTTGATCTTGAAGAAGGTCCTCTGAGAAGGTAATGTTGAGGATCATCTTTGATTCTTGTTGTTTGCTTGCTTTTTGACCCTCTTTTCCTTCCAACATTGATCATTGTTGTTCTGGGTTGGGCGTTTCTTCTAATACTTGAGACACTGGGTTTTGTCGAAGCTGGCTATGAGCTTTTGGAGCTTCTTTTCATTTCCATTGCAACACATTTTTATTTTTGAATTTAGCCTTCTTTTTCTTATACTTCTTCTTTGGATTTTCCTGTGTCTAAGTAGGAAAACCAATTTTTTTTTGTCGGTGCTCCAAAGCCCTAGCCTTAGGATATTTTTGTCAGTGCTCTAGAGCCCTAGCCTCAGGAGTTTTTTTCCAGTGCTCCAAAGCCCTAGCCTCATTTTGGCTATTAGTTGTTTGTCGATACTCCAAAGCCCTAACTTTAGCCTGTGTATATGTGGCCTTAGGAAAAATCCTAGTATCAGCTTGAATATTGGTATCATCCAGCCTTGGATTGAAGGGAGCCCCATGTGCAACATTATTTTAGTTTGCCAGATCTTTGAGCTTCTCTTCTTTGCCTTTCAAGGTAGAGGGTTTTCTGTTCTTAGTAGATTTGAATTCAACCTCTACCTCCTGATATGATCGTTGTAAGAAATCCAAATTTTTCTCATAAGGTTTACTCTTAAAATCCTTGTTAAACAATGTATCCCTTTCACAGATATCAACTATAGGCTGGTCGTTTTTGATGAAAACCCTATGTGGTTGCACTGGAGCCTAGTTTGGCTGTGAGAACCTTTTTGCTCTTCTATTCGATCCATTTGAAGATCGATTAGTGGGACCTCGAGGGCGATGCTGTTGATTATTTTGAGGTGCTTTGCCATGAGAAATGCCATGAGGATGAGAGCCCTTGGGTTTTTTTAGAAAAATAGTCATTATTCTGCTATTGTTGCTTTGTGCATGCCATTAAAAAAAGATTGTTTTCTGATAAAATGTTGAAAAATGAAATTACATGAGATGTCCAAAAAAGTACAATAGTTTAGATCATTACATAATGGATTATTAGTTTTAAACTACAAATAATTTAATTATCAATCAATCTAATTTTATTTTTAATTAATAGAGTTCTAATTATTTAACCAAGTCTTATATCTATTGTTTAAGTTCTAAATCTTATTTATAGTATACTGAATATATGCTTTACTAGTTGTTGGTTAAACTTAAGAGAATTGATTTAATCATAGTGGAGGATTAAGTTGTAAAGTGCTTTAGTTATGATCAAATTCAAAATTTTAATTATTGCTAAATATTAAGATTATGATTTTATTCCTTATAATTGTAGTCTTGTTGTTAGCTCCTTAGAATTTAATTATCATTAAATAGGGTTGTTATTCAGAAACATAATTTCTTTATCTTTTCTATTTAGTTACTTAGTTAAAATAGTTTTCCTTCATATTTGGAGGAAAAAATAGAGATATCCTTAGTCTATATTAAATCTATCTCTTCATTGCAATTTGGGCGGAATATTTGGGATGACATAGCAAACTCGATACGATCAAATATGCAAATGTGTTTTCCCTAAATTTATCTTGTCTCATGTTTAATTTTGATTTTTTTGAGTTTGTGTTATGTTCAAGTAGAGTAAATTATAGGAATGAAAATAGGGTCATGTACAATTATACTATCATTTTTTATTATTTCTAATCATAAATATACAAGAAATTTCTAATTAATTTTAATCATAAACATTGCTAAATCTATCTTTATTAGAAAATGCTTATATACATTATTAATTGTTTCTAATCAATTATACATACAATCTAATCATAAACATTGCTAACCCCTTTATTCTGATCAATGATCAATATATTTATTAGTAATACATAATTAATTAATTATGATCATAAACATTCCTAAACCCATTCACATACTTGGTTATGGATATATAAGCATCTATTAATTGAAATGAGAATAATCTATATTAAGATGTGCATTTTGCAAATAATAACAAAAAAAACAAAATTAGTTAAATATGTAAATAGAATTTAATTAACAAATCATTCCTTGTTAACTTGTACAAAAAAGATTCAAAATTTAGTTTTTTAAAAGTTGGTCATCATGTCATGTTAGAGAGACTTTGTATGAGCATATTAGATGTTAGTATCAAGTACAAAAAAGGTCAAAGATATATTTTTTGAATGATGTCAATGGAGGCATATAACACTTTAAATAAAATTTGGTGAAGAAAGAAAGACATGACAATGTCACTTGTCCAAAGTTCCTTGCATGTGTCACATATAAGGCAAAACAAGCTTTTAAATAAATTTTTAATGGTAAGAAAAAAAAGGCAAGAACTAGGACATAATTAACTTCTAACTATATAAAGAGTAGGGTAATCCTTTGGATAAGGCAATTGGTGCACAAGAGTCTTTCAAGAAGTTTGAGTCAACACCTACTTCTACAATACATGGTCCAAACCTAGATAGAGGAAACACAATTTTTCTGTACACTTCATACTACATCAAGATCATAGACCAATTTAGAGAGTACAAGATGTGAGAAGGACATTCATAATATAGGAAAAGAAGGTGATTGAAAATTTTAGATCTACTCTAGACTACCATTCCATGTTGTGAAGTCTCCATACTTGCAAGGTATGACAAATGTTATTGTAGTTGTAAATCCTAGGTTCAAAGCCCTATCTCATAAGACATTGAGGGTTGGTATGCTCAATGACATAATATAGGATATTTTTAATGAGCTT